>JASAND010030306.1:0-12969 GCA_030248195.1 Trissonchulus latispiculum | reverse complement strand
TTTGTGGCGCTTGGGACACCTCAACACCAACACACAGCTACAATATAACCAGTTTAAACCGGTTTCTATGACTCATCTTAACCTACTTTCCTAACTATAAATACAACACTCAACATTGGTAAGTTTTCAGTCATGTCTACTGCATTTGTTGCTGTTGCATGCATTGGAGTTCAGAAGTTGGGAGATATCCCTTTAGAGGTGACTGTGTTGATTCAACGGCTCAAGTCTCACCAGCCGGATATACATCATTTGTTTATTCGTGCTCCCTATGATCTGGAGAAACTAACATCAAATCAACAGGAGACTATCCAATATGTCACGAAGCGATCTTGTTTCGACTGGGACTCTAGTCCTCATCTACGAACCTGGGATCAAGCAATGGACCTCATCTCCAACATCTTGAAGGATGCCAATGTTGACAAGGTTATCACCAAGGGTATTTCCCAGTGGAACATTATTCGTTCTGGGTTGATGGAAAGGGAAAACTTTGTCAGAGTAATAGAGGCTGGTTCCATGGGGGTTCCCAGCTACATGCTGATACCTAATGACGAAGGCAATACCTGTTGTCCGGACCATATGCTAACAGATGGAGCTAAATACTGCTCAGCTCACCGAGCTCATCAACTGCTACACTTTTTCCTGAATGAAGAAATGGACAGTGAATGACACTTACTGATTATGCTTGTTATTGTATATAGTATGATTGTTGTACTTATCTTATTCAATAAAAAATCAAACTAGTTGGTGTTTATTCATAGCTAGGAATTATCTGTCAGCATGCTTACATGCTTACCTCATCATGTTTACATATTTACGTCAGCATGCTTACATGCTTACGTCAGCATGCTTACATACGTCAGCATGCTTACATACTTACGTCAGCATGCTTACATACTTACGTCAGCATGCTTACACGCTTACGTCAGCAGCTTACATGCTTACACATGCTTACATGCATACGTCAGCAGGCTTACATGCTTACGTCAGCATGTTACATGCTTACGTCAGCATGTTTACACACTTGCACATCTGCGATTTGTCAAATATATTCAATGTAAAGTTATCAGAATGTCTGCTGACTTTTATATCACATAGACATCTTGGCGATTTATGAAACCTGTACAGGTTATGCTGCAAAATCAAATTAAAAGAGATTTTTATGAACCAAAGTAAAATGCATTTTTGTAAAGTGTGTGGTAAGAAATACTTGCATCGCCAATCATTGCATCGTCACTTACGCATGGAGCACTTAGAAGACTCCGATGAGCACTCTGATGATTCCGATATGGAAACGAATGCTTCTACAAAGTCCAGCCAATCTGATCAATCGGAGTCTTGCAGCGATTCCAGTGATGAGTCGGTAGCGGATCCTTATGAATATTTCTGGAAAGTCTGTAGAGACCTGGTCGCTGATAAATACGGTCCGATTATTGATGAAAAGTCTGCAAGCAGTGGTAAAAGAGATGATAACACTCTCTATCAGTATTACAACAAACTACTTCCAGAGATGCAAACGGAACTACTGAAAACGACATCTCGCTTGGCAGCATCATTTGACCGAGTGAAGGAATCATCCGCATTTCAAAAAATTGAACAAAGAGTGGCAGAGTTGGAAGAGAAACGACGCAAGAAAGGCCAATCGTCAAATTTGGAGGCTTCATACATTAAATCATTCCGAGAATCACCGGATATTATCAAACAGGTTCTACCTGCGATGCCTCTTTCGAGTGAAGACGAAGAATAAAGCTGAACGTTATAAGTCTTCATTTACTTTTACATGTATAATGTAGTATAATGTATTGTAGTGTAACGTATTCTGTGTAATCAATGTATGTATATTAAACATAGCAGCTTCAAAGCTGTGTCTCGTAGTTGGGTAGGGCAATATTTACTTCCTTATAGATCTCCATACGGCAAGGTTATCAACGTGCTGCTAGTTAGAAAGATTGTCTTCCTACTAAGTAGAAGGTAGATTTGTAGAAAGTAAAGTATAAAAAACAGTCCGATGCCAGACTCAGCATCGCTAGGCAAGTCTTAACTGCAACTGTTCAACTTACGAAATTCAGGATTGACATCGTTGGCGTAAAGAAACTAACGTTCTTTGGATAGCAAAGTGTTGAGCGACCACATTATAAGTCTTGACTTGTCCCAAATTGAGAAAATATTTAGTTCTATTATGAATCAACTTCACCTAGATCTATCTCCTTATTTCACCGACTTCTGTAAAACTAACTGGTTCTTGGTTGCTCCACCAAATTTTAGAAGGCCTCACTGGGCTCCTCACAAATTTTTGCTGCGCCACCAAAAATACACAAGAAAACCGTTACAGCTATCTCGAAAACTACTTATCCGTTTTTGCTGATTTTTGGACACAAAGGGTATTTCAACCAGAAAATTACAATGGTGATAACAGATTTAAGCTAAAATCAATGCAGGTAAAGATACAGACTATGATAAAGGCAATTGCACTTTAATCCCCTCAGGGCATTTTCAAAATTTCAAAATAGTCAGCTTCCAGAATTTCAAAGGGAAACAAGTTTTAAACAAGTTTTAACAGTTTTCGAAAATGACTATTTTGAAATTTTGAAAATGCCCTGAGGGGATTAAAGTGCAATTGCCTTTATCATAGTCTGTATCTTTACCTGCATTGATTTTAGCTTAAATCTGTTATCACCATTGTAATTTTCTGGTTGAAATACCTTTTGTGTCCAAAAATCAGCAAAAACGGATAAGTAGTTTTCGAGATAGCTGTAACAGTTTTCTTGTGTATTTTTGGTGGCGCAGCAAAAATTTGTGGGAGCCCAGTGAGGCCTTCTAAAATTTGGTGGAGCAACCAAGAAGACAGTTAGTTTTACAGAAGTCGGTGAAATAGGAATAGATCTAGGTGAAGTTGATTCATAATAGAACTAAATATTTTCTCAATTTGGGACAAGTCAAGACTTATAATGTGGTCGCTCAACACTTTGCTATCCAAAGAACGTTAGTTTCTTTACGCCAACGATGTCAATCCTGAATTTCGTAAAGTTGAACAGTTGGTTAAGACTTGCCTAGCGATGCTGAGAGTCTGGCATCGGACTGTTTTTATACTTTACTTTCTACAAATCTACCTTCTACTTGGTAGAAGACAATCTTTCTAACTAGCAGCACGTTGATAACCTTGCCGTATGGAGATCTATAAGAAGTAAATATTGCCCTCATCTTCACGAGACACAGCTTTGAAGCTGCTATGTTTAATATACATACATTGATTACACAGAATACGTTACACTACAATACATTATACTACATTATACATGTAGAACAAATGAAAGACTTATAACGTTCAGCTTTATTCTTCGTCTTCCTCGAAAGAGGCATCGCAGGTAGAACCTGTTTGATAATATCCGGTGATTCTCGGAATGATTTTAATGTATGAAACCTCAAATTTGACGATTGGCCTTTCTTGCGTCGTTTCTCTTCCAACTCTGCCACTCTTTGTTCAATTTTTTGAAATGCGGGATGATTCCTTCACTCGGTCAAATGATGCTGCCAAGGAGATGTCGTTTTCAGTAGTTCCGTTTGCATCTCTGGAAGTAGTTTGTTCGTAATACTGAGGAGAGTGTTATCATCTCTTTTACTGCTTGCAGACTTTTCATCAATAATCGGACCGTATTTTCAGCGACCAGGTCTCTACAGACTTTCCAGAATATTCATAAGAGATCCGCTACCGACTCATCACTGATCGCTGCAAGACTCCGATTGATCAGATTGGCGGGACTTGTAGAAGCATTCGTTTCCATATCGGAATCATCAGAGTGCTCATCGGAGTCTTCTAAGTGCTGCATAGAGCGTGACGATGCAATGATTGGCGATGCAAGTATTTTCTTACCACACACTTTACAAAAATGCATTTTACTTTTGGTTCATAAAAATCTCTTTTTATTTGATTTTGCAGCATAACCTGTACAGGATTCATAAATCGCCAAGATGTCTATGTGATATAAAAGTCAGCAGACATTCTGATAACTTTACATTGAATATATTTGACAAATCGCAGATGTGCAAGTGTGTAAACATGCTGACGTAAGCATGTAAGCCTGCTGATGTATGCATGTAAGCATGTGTAAGCATGTAAGCATGCTGACGTAAGCATGTAAGCATGCTGACGTAAGTATGTAAGCATGCTGACGTAAGCATGTAAGCATGCTGACGTAAATATGTAAACATGACGAGGTAAGCATGTAAGCATGCTGACAGATAATTCCTAGCTATGAATAAACACCAACTAGTTTGAATTTTTATTGAATAAGATAAGTACAACAATCATACTATATACAATAGCAAGCATAATCAGTAAGTGTCATTCACTGTCCATTTCTTCATTCAGGAAAAAGTGTAGCAGTTGATGAGCTCGGTGAGCTGAGCAGTATTTAGCTCCATCTCTTAGCATATGGTCCGGACAACAGGTATTGCCTTCGTCATTAGGTATCAGCATGTAGCTGGGAACCCCCATGGAACCAGCCTCTATTACTCTGACAAAGTTTTCCCTTTCCATCAACCCAGAACGAATAATGTTCCACTGGGAAATACCCTTGGTGATAACCTTGTCAACATTGGCATCCTTCAAGATGTTGGAGATGAGGTCCATTGCTTGATCCCAGGTTCGTAGATGAGGACTAGAGTCCCAGTCGAAACAAGATCGCTTCGTGACATATTGGATAGTCTCCTGTTGATTTGATGTTAGTTTCTCCAGATCATAAGGAGCACGAATAAACAAATGATGTATATCCGGCTGGTGAGACTTGAGCCGTTGAATCAACACAGTCACCTCTAAAGGGATATCTCCCAACTTCTGAACTCCAATGCACGCAACAGCAACAAATGCAGTAGACATGACTGAAAACATACCTATGTTGAGTGTTGTATTTATAGGTAGGAAAGTAGGTTAGGATGAGTCATAGAAACCGGTTATAACTGGTTATATTGTAGCAGTGTGCTATTATTGATGTGTCCCAAGCGCCACAAACTAGTTGCGTAGGATCTGCCTCAAGCGCCTCCTGCGCCTCTGCGCCAGAACCGCTATTTTTATACTACTAATTGCCTTCTTGGTTCACAAGCATTACTAAAGTTACTGTTTTCTTCTGTACAGGCTCTTATGTATTTGATACGCAACGTGACCACTTCTACCAAAAGGAGTTTTTACAAAGGGAGTTCTAAATTCACACGTGGGTTTGTCAAAAAACTGCTCAGAATTGTCAAATTTAATCCGTTTGAAGTCTTTATTTATTACGTTTTTTGCCGACAATAATGCATTTTGTCAACTGAATGCGGGCAGCCGACCATTGCGAACAGAAAAATATTGTAAAAACACTCTGAAAAATTAATTCGGTCGGCTAAGCGATCCGTTCCAAATTTTGGGAACGAACGCAACAACTTCACTAGAACCGAAGTTTAGTCTTTTCTTTACTGATTTTCATATGGGAACAGACACTACACATTAAATTCTTTTATAGTTTCACGTTGAATTGTTCCGTACATACTTAATAACATTATGTTAACAGCTTGGGACCATATTTTAACGAAATTTTCTTCTTCTTCTTCTTCTTCTATTATTATTATTATTATTATTAATATTAATATTATTATTATTATTATTATTTGTTATTATTAATTATTATTATTATTATTACTATTATTATTATTATTTAACATTGTTTCAAAGTATAATTAATATGATTAGCTAACCAATTAAGTCAATTTCATTTGACGTAATTGGTGTTACGGTATTTCCGACTGTCATACTTACAGCTGAATTTCGGTTGTTTTAAACATCAGCAGAAATGAAATAACTAGAAAATATGGTTAAACTTATCGTTAAGTGTGTTTGTAAGGTCAACTTTTTTAGGCCCCAGATAAGACAAAAACTTTAAAATATAGTTGTTACAGAGCGCATCAATGCCAAGAAGGTTACGTTTTCAGGCCAAACATCAACGAAAAATGTCTGCAACATTAAGACTTTAGATTTGAGAAGCATCCAAAAAGTGGCTTCCTCCCAATTTCTAACAGTACTGTAACAAAGTTTTATTGTGTTTGAATTTAAAACTATTTTCTGATGTGTTATTTGCTTTATGTGTTACGATTTTTTGGATTGCTGGTAAGATTTCAGGACTTGTGTCGTGTTGATCTTTTATTAATCATATTATATTTGGGCATACATACGTATGGGTTTGGGTATTTGGCGTATTATTATTTTTAATCATATCAAGAGTGTATAATAGTGTGAGACACTCTTACACTAACTTGAACAAACCATGCTAGGTATGCTCGGTGCGTTAACTCGGGACCCCCCCCCCCGGAACTTCCGGAGGGGGGGGTCCCACTTTGCACTATCTACACGCTTTCATATAAGCGTGTGTCTGCTCGCTGATTGGACCATTAGCCTAAGGCTTATGGTAGGTAATTTATTAGTTATTTTAATTAATTAATTATAACTTTAATTAGGTTGAATTAGGCAATTAAAAAAGTAAATCGACAACTTTGTAGCATTTTTTCTGCTCTTTCAGATGATATAAAAATTGTTTCATAATACAGAAGTCCGGGGGAATGTAGTGTGCAACAATTTTTATATCATTCGAAAGAGCAGAAAAAATGCTACAAAGTTGTCGAATTAGTCTTTTAATTGCATTAACCTAATTAAAGTTATAATTAATTAATTAAAATAACTAATAAATTATCTACCATAAGCCCTAGGCTAGTGGGCCAATCAGCGAGCAGACACACGCTTATCAGAGATGAAACCGGGTCACCGGGTCAGTTCGGGTCACTATATGGACCGGGTCAGGAGCTCTGACCCGGTCTTGACCCGGTATTTTTGACTGGAGGAATTTTTTGCTGTTATAAGATATGTTTCAAAGTTTTACCAATTTTTGCCTACTGAAAACTTCAACAATTACTCAAAAACTAGCAATAGAAATATTCTTAACTTAATCGGGTAGTTTTCTTAAATGCTTGTCGCTGTAGTAGTGTCCTCATAATATTTGTAATGACCTGTCAAGTTTAGATCAAGGTTTGAAACTACAATGATTGCGTTGAATCTTAACTAGAAAATGAAAACGATTACATGGGCCCTGAGAGTCTGAAATCTTTATTTTAAAATCTAAAATTCTCCATGCTCCATCTAGTGTAAGTGATTTCTCGCTGCTGCTATTATTTTTGGAGGGAGAGGGTCAGACTGTGGGTTTCAAATCTCGGCAAGAAGGAAAATCTCAGCAAAACAGGACCCAATTGTGATTGATTTTATTTCATATTCTCTGAATCCTAGCCATACGAAAAAACATTTCCAAAGAATTCCCGCTGAGTGAAACTTCAATCATATAACTAAATGAAATATTTTACTAAAATATGTAATGATAAAACAGAAAAGTGCTAATATTAAACCCTCTGATTAGAATTAGATGATGTCATGACTTTGGCAAAGTATTTTGTTCCAATATGTTTGATTCAAAAAGCTATGTAGTTTACCTCACAGTAAAGTGTAAAGTTAATGGGTCAACCCTGAACATTTCTCAATAGCGATCGTCACAGAACCACAACTACCGGCATCAAAATCGGGTTTTTGCAAAATATACACGAAAAACTAGAAAATGGCTTTTTTCAAGTTTTTCCCCACAAATTCATCTCCTCAGAATATCTTTGTGTGCCGGAAATCTAACCACGGACTTTCCGTTCCGCAGACAGCGATGCTGCTATTTGCCGTATTATTGGTAATATCTC
The DNA here is from genome assembly GCA_030248195.1 of Trissonchulus latispiculum. Taxonomy (NCBI): domain Eukaryota; kingdom Metazoa; phylum Nematoda; class Enoplea; order Enoplida; family Ironidae; genus Trissonchulus; species Trissonchulus latispiculum. The sequence goes on along the minus strand of JASAND010030306.1, from coordinate 5,217 downwards.
TCTTGTGCCAGCACATTTCCGGCTTTCCTTGATTTTTGTATTCTTTTACAACAGTTCTGCAAAAGTAAATGGCCCATGTAATTATCGTTCTATATCTGCCCAACACCACTGAATAATCACTCTCCCAAATAAACACACTGAATCAGCAACTTACATTGTTATACAGAAACCCAATTTTCACTTTCACAGAAAAAAGCTGTTTAAAAATACTCTAATTATTTGTTGAAAGTAAGTTTTAAAGCGATCTTCACTTTTCAACCCCTGTTAAATTCTTGTCTTTTGTATGGGTTTTTGCACACTTGTAAACTAGAGCTCGCATGCTGTTACAAACTTTACATCATCATGTAGCATATTTTCTAAACTGTAAGGGCCGCGGATTTTTGTGGGGCTCCTCATCAGTTAACCGTATCCTGCAAGTCCTGGCATACTGTGCGGCAATAAAATTAGGATTGTCTTAAAATTGCCCCGCTAGGAAGTGTTACTTTTACTTTCGCTTTCAATTTTATGAATTTTTGAAAAATACCATCACTTCATTCTGACGTCTTACTATGAATTTTTATTGTTTTTGTCTAAAAACCGTGGTCATAGTTGTAAGGTACGGAAATCGTAGTTACATAGTTTGTTGCAGAATGATCATTAACAGTGTATCAATTGGTATTTGAATAGACTGGATTTTGATAGCTTTAAAGTGTTGTCTCGATTTGCAGGGAATTAGCTGGGCAGTTGTGAAAGTTGTAACCTGCTTTAATTTGCTAGGCAATGACTTAGTGTTGTACTCAGGAACGAACTCTTTCTTGATTGACTGTTAATGCTAACTTTTGCTGTTAATGAACTTTGAATGAAGTGTGTGAAATAGGTTTTCAATGGTGCTTTTTTATAGTAAAAATGGACTAACAGATAGAAGCGATGGGAAGCTTGAGGAATAGTATCTTTCCAGTTTGAAACAAAAACGCCAATAAAATTTTTGAGGATAGCCTTAACCTCAACGTAGGACAACTGGTCTTGTAGTGTAACCTGTAAGCCGCTGATGAGTCCCACAATCTGGTCAGTCGGGTATATTCGATCACAGCGTACAGAAACTGTATTACAGTTATTGATTACAAACATACGCTGCTGCACTTCGACTCTTTGCTGGGCTGAACTACAGCCACTCGTTCGTTAATTCGAAAGATTCGTCACTTAAGACATATCTAAATTTTGTATTGCCGTAAGGGAAGCAGGCATAGAAAAGATTGATAAGCCTGATATGGGAGTTCAGCTAATGGCCCTGTGTTGTAGTGGTTAGTATATACGTCTGTCCCGGGATCAGAAGGTTCGAACCCCGGCTGGGCCAATTCTTTACTTTCAATGGTGAGGGACAAGGTGAATCTCCCCCTTCCTTTCTCTCTCCTAGGTTCTGGTTTCGTGGGTACTAGGGTGCCTGACGCCTCCCGTTCAGCCCTGTCCTAGGTTTCCCCTTGGATACCAGCCCTGATAGAAGCGCTACGTTACAAATGAGTGTAGGTGCAATTCTGAGTTCACATGGGGTCAACAAAACGGAACTGGAGTAAGCATAGTAATAATTAGTTAGTTTATAGTTTAATTAGTTAGAACAATACGTCGACGAATACCTTAGCGTACGGTTGATCTGATCCAGATTTGGGCTACTTCCTTTTTAATGATGACTACTCCAATGCAAGATAGTAATTATTCAGTATTATTAATAAAGAATTGCTTAATAAAAGAATGCCGCAGGAATAAAGTAAAACCAATGTAACATGGACATGTGAACCGTAATAATAGTAATACGTTTTTAGTAAACGGGAACTGAAATCGATTTGTTTATTGAATTACATACATTAATTTCGGCTGAAGATACCAACAGGATCATTTATGTATGTGATTAATTTAAGTCTTCAAGCTCGTCTGGGGAAGTTAAAAGTTAAATTTTGGTGCGAATTCGGAAAAATCACGGGGAAAAAGTCAAATTCTATGGATACGTATAGAACTACGAATTTCTCCATTTACATGCTCTGGGAGTTGACAGATTTACATAAAATTATAAATCTGAATCTTCCGAAAATCCTTATTTCTTTTTGATACATGTAAGCTTTATTGGCGCACAGCATTACAATGTGGCAAACAACTATGTTGCTGTAATAGAGTCCCTTAGTTATAATATGCATTAATAATTATCTTTGTTAAATTGCCGAAATTCACTGTAAAGGGCAACTCTGGAAAATTGTTGAATATTTTCTTTTTCCAAAATTAATCAACTCAGGTTTGGGTGAGAAATCAACTTTTTTCGCTCGAATAAGTCGTTACAATTTAATTTTGCTACATACTTTACCGCGACCAACAATCCTACACTGCTCGCCCAACAACAAGTGTTACAGTTTTAATTCCATCTGTATTTTAGGAAGTAACAACTTTTCTACACAGCCTTTACAACTATGTGTAACCTTATTTGAGATCAACCGCCGATTTGTGACATGCGATTTTTTGTGCATTAGTATTCATGATTTTTGGGGACAGCTTGCCTAAACTGTTTTTATCAACTTCTGTGATCGTTACATTTTAATTGCACATTCCATTTGGTTGCAATATCCTGCCTTTTCCATGATTCAATTGCTAATTCTAGTCACCTCCTGTGCCTATGGTAAGATCAGGGCGTTTGTGGTTGGACACTGTTAATATTACGATTGTAGTCCTTTTTGTAGTCGTCGTGCTGCTGTAAACATTTTCCCGGCTAAGCTGAGTTTTATCCTATTATAAATGCATAGTCAAGACAGTGCAAGAAAAGTTTACAAGAAGGAAGATAAAGAGAAACAATGAACGAAAATTCTGGAGAGGATTGCGCATAGACTGGTTTACGAAATCCGACATAGCTGGAAGAAACTGTGTGCTCAGATCGTAGCTCAGTTGGCAAATCCTCTGACCAGTACGCGAGGCGTCATGGGTTCGAATTCCACCGGAGGTCAGAATTTTTCTGGTAAATGTTGTGGACCTTTGTGGGCTGTTTAACGACTTTTCTCAAGTCAACGAAATTTAATTAAAAATTTTGTACAAGATTTCGATGTATATATTTATTATAAATTCTTTAGTTTTTCCCTCTTGACCAGTTTCTAATACGTATAGCCCTCAACCCTTGAGTATAGCTTGAAATTAAGCAAATACCTATCTGACTGTTAATCTACTATACAACATTTCTGCTATGCATAGGGTTGTGCCACTAAGAAATTTTTCGGGTCGGGCTCGGGCTCGGGCCGGACTGATTTCTCGGTTCCCGAGACCTAGTTAAGGACCGAGCGCCCCGAACAGCCCGAGTTGCTTCCGGACTTGGAAGAGTACTCACCTTATTGATTAATTATTAAAGCAAGCTCAAAAATATTTGAAAAAATAAAAGAAGCTAATTTAAGTATGTACAAATATTCACATGTTCAGAAATATAAATACCTTTAACAGGGATATTTTGAAAATTTAAACTTTTGCATTTGAATTTGAATATTTGAAATATTTATTTTATTTTTAAAATATTTAAAGAACGCAATGTGTTTTTCAAAAATTTATAGTCTACCTTGGAGTTAACAAGTAACAGCCACAAGCAGGAATCAAATGCGACATATTATTAGCTACTTGATACCTGTAGAGGCGCACAAAAGGCATGACTAAGATGAAGTTCTAACTCGTAATAGCTTTGATGTGTCCTATTAGTGCCAAAAATATTTCTGCTCCAGAATCAACTCCGATTACTGTGAGCTGATATAATGGCCCGAACGGCCTGAGCAGCCCAAGCGGCCCGAACGGCCCGAGCGGCCCGACTCGGTTTGGGCCTCTGGAACTTCTCGGTTCGGGCTCAGTTCCGGCCGCAAGAATTATTTCTCGGGCCGAGCCAGCCCGGGGCCGGCATGAGCCCGAGCCCGAACCGAGCCCGAGGCCCGATTCATGGCCCGCGCACAACCCTATAGGTATGCCTCTGCTACTTGATTTCTGCTCATTTCTTTGTGTTTTGCTCTTGTTCTAGCTCTGAGTCAGTGTTCTTCCAAGGACGAATTTCAGTGCCGAATTGAGACGGACGTCTGCATTCCGAGGGATCAGTGGCAAAATGGGATAGTGGACTGTCCGGATGGGACAGATGAAGGTTAGCTGGATGGAATGCATGATTGCCAGAAATTCTGGAGCTGTCAAAGCAGACGCTTGTCACATTCCTAGTTATTATGTACTCTTTGTCAAAGTGATCACAGTTTTCTACACACATTTGTTGGTCAGACGTTAGTGTTTGTTCTTAGCAACTGCAGCTTACGAAAACACATGCTAATTGAAAAAAGAACTCTAGGATACTTTATTAGAAGTTTCATTCTGCTGTAGCGACAGTTTGTAGATCCTTTACAGTGTTGATGTACAAACTAAAAACGAATGTACTGTAGTGGAACGAAACATTAAAGTTACTGTCGAATCGCCTTCACAGAATTCTATATTCTTCCATAAACTTTCACAGTTTAACGGATTAGTCAGCAGGGGCGTTTTCAGAAATTTGCTTTCGTACACATTTCATACGAACGGCACTCGTATAATTCCTCAAAAACGTGATATCTCCGAAACTAAATCGTCTGGTACTGCAAGTTGAAAGGAATGAATGATTGCGTAATTGAACCTCTGTTCTGTCCAAAGAGGGAACATTGCTGGAATTGATATTGCTGAAAATATTGTTGATACTTGATTTGTATAATATTCTTTTTGATCTTCATAAAATAATAGCACGTATGAACCCTACAAGCACTCGACTCAAGCAAATGAAAAATCTGTGTAGTATGCGCACACAGGGTGTTCAATTATATAGGGTGTACTTAGGTGCCAGTATCTACAGAGAATGTGCAGATATACTACTGTACAGTAGGGCGGTGATGCCCTACTGTCATATTTTATTATTAGTTAAAAAGATTCTTCACTTAAAATTAGCCCGAAAATATGTATGTAGTTTTTGTTAAAATTGCCCCGATAGCCCATAATTTGTAATTGAAATGTTATAATTGTTAGCGTTTTTACAAAGATACATCATGCATATCCATAGTAACGCTCAAAATTCTATTTCAAAACTCTGTCAAAACTTGATTGGCTGGAGGTCTGTCACGTGATTTAGTAATCACTATGGCGGCCTCCAGCATCTTTCTATTCAGTTTTACGTCTGTCTTTTATGGAATTTGGTTTGGAATCTATGGGGTCGTGGGGATACGACCG
>JASAND010030303.1:0-38476 GCA_030248195.1 Trissonchulus latispiculum | reverse complement strand
ACACCCCCATGAGTTTCTCCTACCGTAAGACAAGTTCTGGAAGGCTTCATTTATGTTATAAAGTAACCGGTTGGCCTCACGTGTGTTTGGACATTTAATGTATAACTTGTTTAACATCTGTAAATATTGGTACCGTTTTCCGTTTTGCATTGTGAAGAAAATCAATACTCCAGCAGAACACCTAAGTACCTAACTGTTACATCATCGCGTTTTGAATGTGTCATTAGTTTTGCCCACTACAATGCAAGGTGTCCCAAAATAACATATGCCGACTTCCCCCCCTCTTCGACTAAAAAATATTGCACAGAACTAGTTGCATCCTGTGCTAAACAAATTTATGCACGCCGTTCTTCTGGCACCACAACTGCAATCAGGTTGTAGATATTACCGTCTTTTCCTCAGTAGCTAAGCAGCGCCTGCAACATTCATGATTCTACATAGCTATCTGCCCTTGCCATTTCTTAATAATCATTTAGGCTTTAAGCAATTGGTTTATTTACCTGTCAATAATTGTTTAGGCCTATAAGCAATTGATTTCGGCATACGTAGGCGCTTGTAAATAACCTTAATTGGCCTCAAGCAATTGGTTTCCGTATACGTATTCCATAGCTTAGAACAGCCTAAACGAATAACTTTACTCTGCGCCTTAAATGTTCCTCAAACAAACCATTTTAAAACACTAAGCAGCTGCTGTGTTGCATAAACTTACCAAGCTCAAAAGTGCATATGCATTAGCTTCCAGCTTTGCGCGTCTTTGATATTCTTATGTCTGTGTAAAAAAATGTCTTAATTTTACCTTTTCCTCTAACTAAACTTAAACCTCTGTTCACTTTAATTCCAAGTTTTAAATTATTTCAGTATATACTTTCTTTTCTTGCTTATTATTGACACAGGCTGACTATTTGATGTTAACGTGTCAACGTGTCAATTTTATCAAACATCTGTTTTCTCTTGATATCAAAATTTTCTTCTGGGCGGTTCCCATTCAGTTTTCCCTTTTTCTTTTGATTAACTCTTTCCTTCAAGCCCAACATTCCTCATTTCAGTTTAATTTCTAATTCTCATTGGTTATTTTATGTATTTGAATTTCATGTGCGGCCTCGTACGTTTCGTAATTTCGCTTTCAAGAACGGGTATATATAGTAATCTGTGTATTATATTAAAGATCTGAATACTTCTAGGCATAAGCTAAGTCGTCAGGTATTCATATAGCTCCCTGATTCAGTATCTGGTGCATCTCGAAATCTTTTCTTGAAAACAGTGTCTTTTATTAGCCGAAATCTCACAATGCTAGGAATGTATTTTTATTCCTGCTGGAGCAGGAATGTATAAAAAGGAATCTAATATGTTCTGTGCATTGTGAGTCATTTCTCTATTCAGAAGCCCTATCTTCAACACAGGGCTAGCTTAGGTGGATTTTTTGTATGCAGATTATGCAAATTAGGTTCAGAAACTATTTAAGCAGCTGAATTTACAGCCTTCACGCAGTCTTTGGCTGTCAGCAATCTTAACGGTTGCATGTTTTTGCGCACCAGTGCAGCTCGGGAGCTGCACATAGGTGCATTAGGTAACAAGTTAACTACTTGCGCTGGGCTTCAAAAGTTGGGCTCAAATAGGCGTTACAATCAGTTACTGTAGCACTGTGCGATACAAAGTTACAGAAAAATGACAAAATGAAAGTGATACAAATTCGCCAGAATGACAAAATAAAAATGATGACATTTAGTACTGAAACGTTTTGCTTTCCTTTTTACAGAAAGCAAGTATGGCTGCTAAGAAATCTCAAAATATAATAAGACATTTCGGAGCTACTAGTAGTTTGATATCGAAATACATAATCGAAGGGATTTCAAGAGGAATTGTGAACGTTACGGAAGCTGCAGCCTGCAAGCTCTGTAGTCTCTTTTTTGCATTCAACGGAGCAATGATCAAAGTCGACTCTAGCATTAGAATAATAACAGGTCTACAAAGGAATATTGCCCCTTTTGGGGCAACTTGTTCCTTTTGAACAAATCATACGTCGAATCTAATTCTACATTCTTAAATACTCTTTAAGTAATCTGTGGACAACATTCAACCATCGTTGCGGTTTTACTCTTGTAAAAATCTAGTCAATTTAACAATTAAATATCATTAAATTTAGCTATTGCATTGAATTTATTGTTTTATATCTCAAACCCACAAATGCATGAGTTTCTTACTGCTATTCGCCTCAGTATGACTCATTCCTCCTTTTGAAATTCCTTAATCTTTTACTGAACGAAGCAATAGAGTTTTTTAATTGTTTGACACAGCAATCGTTTCCCTAAGAACATAGCATCTACCAAATACCTGCTGACTCGGATGAACCGTCCAAACGATATTTTCTTCTCAACTAAACTTACTTTGAAACTCGTTTAGCAAAATTTTATCAATTCATTCACCTGTTTCTATAGTAGTTGCAACCAAAATCTATCCAAAAGTGTTTTGCCTTTGGACATAACATATTGCTGTTACTTCTTCAATTAATTTTCAATCTATGGTAACAAGTTGTAGTATTGTTCGCTTGTATTGTAACATATTGTTCACTTCAACATTGATCAGATATGAACTAAATTTGAAGATTCAAACTATTTGAAACATTATTTTTGTATATATCAAAAGTTCCAAATTGAGAGGCCCGGCCTTTATTAACTTGTGCCTGAATGGCTTCAGTACAAATAATTTGCACGAACATTTCCCAAATTGAGGACTGCGGACTCCCTCTTTCGCTGTCTGCCAGAAATGATGAACAAACAAAACAGTGCTCGGGTTCCGTTATTTATCGTATATGGGAACTTCTTTATGCGAAAAATGGCTTGATTGATCTTCATTATTCAACACATCTCGGTACAATTGAAATTGCAAATTGTAGAACGTGCAACTTTCAAAGTCATTTATTTAATTTTTTCATTATTTTATATTAAATTTTTTAGTCTGGCATCCGTGACCAAAACGCTAGCAGATAACCTTAACCTTAACTAACGTTAATAAGCTATCTATCTGTTTTGTCGATCTGGTTTAGTTATGGATTACAAAACAATCTTTTGCAGAAACCACTTTTCGGTAATTTTTGTCAGTCCAAAGATTTTCTGCATTTCTTGTAAGCGATATATGTAGCGCTGTCTCTAAGCTATTTTGTTATATACTCCAAACGATAAAGTGGTTCTTGTCCACAATTTTAGTCAAATTGGCATTTCACTTCTGATTGCTAAACAGTATGGACTGAAATTTTCGGCAGGCAGGATACTAACGCTTTTTAACGAATAATTAGTCTCTAATAGTGATAAAATGAGGCTACGTTTCGGGGATTTTGGTCCTTAGCTCACTTTGTTAAGAAGTTTCCTAAATTTTTGTGGAAAAGCTGGCCAGTAGCTCTATGCTGATAAAAAGTGGTTAAACATTTCTGTCTCCATTTTACCGAAAGGTTGCTTGTAAGGGTTCTTTGACCTGTTGAATCTGCTTACGAAATCTATGACGCAGCGTTAGTTCAGAGCGTTCATACAACCGCCTGTAGGTTCATTTGCACAATACAATAGTTTTCATCAGCGACACTCTTACTTTGGTTGAAAATTCATTTATATTATTCTTTAACAAAAACCGAATAAAAACTTTTTGTACACTGACCATAAACAAAAACTAAATGAAAACTGCCGAGCAGCAATATCAATTTTATTAAATAACCTAGGTAAAGTTAGTTTCATTTTACAAATGAGTTAGGAAAAGGATTCGAAGCTCATGACTGTTAAGGGTGTGAATATTGAAGTATATAATCATCCGAAACATAAGAACTCAAAGTGTCTATTATGTCTTTATTATGCAACCCGATTGTGATATGCTGCAAAGAAAGCATTTAAAAGTATGAGGGCACTCAACATATTTCATATTCTTTTTGCGGTTATTATATTTGCGCTGAATCTAGAAACTTTACAGCATTTATATTTTATTTGTAATGTAGGCAACCAACACTTTGATTCATGACATTTCCCGCGTAGAATCATTGAGTTAGTAAGCGTGGGCATACAGTTGCAGTCATTAGAAAATACTGTCTGGTTGGTTCTAACTTCTTCTTAATCTTGTTTCTCTTTTCATAGCTTTTGACATTTTTGGTTAATTGATCTTGCTGCTAGCATCTGTAGTCGTATTTAATGGATATGATTATTATTTAGGTTTTGATGTGTAAGCTGTGAATCTGCTTGTTAAGGAGGGTGCGATTCCTATGAGTTTCCAATCAAAAGCCTTGAAGGAACAACACATAGAAGGTATGTTAGAACTGCCGGTAAATTACGGAAGTGCCGTAATTGTTGCTTAGATGAAAACTCAGACCATTTTTTCTGATGCGAAAATTGGGTTCTATTATTGAAAATAACTACATGCCTGACTGCCGTTGGTTTGTACCGTTTACGTTTTGTGTTACTATTTTCGCTATCGTTTTACTGCTCAAAAGTATTGAAACTGCATTTGAAATAATATAATAACATGAGAAATAACAAGAAAAATGACATTTCAATTAGCTGCGAAAGAGTCACTGGGCCCTGAATTTGCCCTGAGTTAACTACTTAATTTTAGTATGCTTTACATTTTGTTTTCAGATGCCCGAGCGCTGCAGAATTTGTAAACGATGGATTGATTCTCCAATCAGAGAACACCTATTACTAGCTCATCAATTATCGTGCCGTGTCTGTGGAAAAACGTTTTACAGGCAACAAAATGCCAATAATCATATTCGCCTACGCCACTCCTCAGAACCAACCAACTTCTCCCTTTGCTCTCCTAGTCATAATCATCTTGCAGCCCAAAATTTCCAAACTGGCAGCGGAAATGGAAATCTTATAAACGATAAACGCTTTACGTTAACTCAAACAGCGACATATAATAACGACAATTTTCGAACCGTTAACGCAGAATATTCCTTACGTTTTAAGGAGACACCTGTTCAATCTTTGGAAGAAGCTTTAGACATTTTATATGAAACATTATCCCAAGTTTTGGATTATCTCGGAAGAAATGTCCACAGGCAGGACAAAGTTAGAATGATTTTTCAGTCTCCCACGCTGGACTTTCCCATTGTCCTTCCTGTGTTATCTTTTTCAAACATAACACCGGATTATGTCTTGGAATTTATAAGACGTGTGCTGCAGTCTTATCAACATTTTTCATTTAATGACGGTGTTATTGTTACTTTTACTCACATAACTATGCCAGAACCTGCAGATGGCAAAAGAAATATTGGAAATATTCGAACACGAAAGATCATTGACTTACCAGTGTGGTTGGCCGCGAAGCGATGCATTCTACAAATTAAGGTTGATAATGATTGTTTTTTGACAGCTATTGTCGTGGCTCAAGCATTAGTTGATCATCAGCAGGCCAAGGTTGCAGGGTCTGTGATTACAAAATTGGGGAAAAGGAGGCAAGACAGAACCCTCAAGAACATTACACGAATGGACAGACAAACACCGCAGAGACGTCAGAGAGTAGAAACACTTTTACAGAAGTGTAACCTGAAGTCTGTAATTTCTTGTGGCTTAGCAGAAGCAGGATTGGTGCAGATAGCCTTGCTAGAGCACCAAATTAACATATGGGACGCAGAGACATTTGGTCAAAATGTATTTTCTGGACCGTATAGGAAAAAGCAAATTAATCTTTTGCTCTATAACAATCATTTTGATGTGATCACGGGGATGGCGGCTTTTCTGAACACTGCTAATTACTGCTCTAAATGCCGCACGGGATATAATAAAGCTGTAAACTTACACAGATGTGAGGTCGGATGTCCCCTATGTCACTATGCATTTTGCCAAAATTTGGCTTCCTTTGTTGATCATAACGAAATAATATTCTGCAACATGTGCAACCGCTACTGGCTGTCACAACTTTGCTATCAAAATCACATAGCAAAGGTATGTGACACAGTAAAGCGGTGCCCTGTATGTTCTCAGACAGTTCTACATTCCAAACTTGGAAATCACAACTGTCTCCAGAACTTCTGTAACATATGCAAGCAGAGACAAGGTGACGACCACTTATGCTATATGCAACCAGTCCAAAGGAAAGAATTTGACGAAAACATAAAAGATACTGGCGAAGAGGAACTTTGCCACGTTTCTGAAGATGAAGACGTCTACAACGCTGTAGACACCTGCAGCAAGGAGCTTGCAGAAGACTTTCGCCAGCAGCTTCTACCGTCTCAGAGAAAAACTACTTGCTTAGAAACCAACTTCTTTGTATTTGATTTTGAATGTATGATTCTTCCTAATGGTGAACACAAACCAAACTTATGCATTGTGCAGTCCCTTAGGGAAGAAGCTGCAGCACAGCAGTGGAAATTCAGTGGTCCAGATGCAGGATACAGTTTCTGTAAATGGGCTTTTAATCAAAAGGCTACTCAAAACTCCACTTTTATTGCCCATAACTTTGGAGGCTACGATGGATATTTTATTCTGGATTATTTGCATTGTAATGCTATAAAACCGGAAGTAATTTATCGTGGAAGCAGGATTCTGTCGCTATCTATCCCAGGCCCTCGCATTAGATTCATTGATTCTTATAACTTTTTACCGATGCCACTATCGAAATTTCCAAAAACATTTGGTCTCATTGAAAGAACGAAGGGACATTTTCCGTATCTTTTGAATACCCCAGAAAATCAGGAATACTCCGGTGATTTACCACCACTTAAATACTTTGATGCGCAGTCAAGAAAGCTTGATGCATATAATGATTTGTTACAGTGGTATGAGGCTGAAAAACAGCGCTACACTGACAACTCTACGTTGAGGTACTGTTTGCAGGCTGAACTACAGGAATACTGTGAAAGTGATGTCATCATTCTTCGTGAAGGATGTCTTGCGTTTAGCACAGATTTTATAAATGCTACAGGAGTTAATCCCTTTTCAAACGCTATCACAATCGCATCCGCATGCAATTTTGTTGTTCGGCGGAACTTTCTGAAGCCGGATACAATTGCCATAATCCCACCCGTTGGCTATATTCCCAAGAAGCAATATAGCAAATCAGCTATTGCATGGTTGAAATGGATTTCAGAAAAAACAGGGACTTCTATTAGACACGCCCTGAACGGTGGTGAGAAGCAAGTCGGACGCTTTTACGTTGACGGATACGCCGAATCAGCAGAAAAAGAAGAAAAGCCTACGTGTTACGAATTTTACGGATGTTACGTTCACGGACATAGCTGTTTATTTGGAAATACTTCGCTCAAGTACGAATTACGGAAATCATTAAAGACAAAACTTCAGCGAACGTTAGACAGGGCAAAAGAGTTGAAATCATTTAATATAAGGTTGGTGGAGATTTTGGCAGTGCGAATGGCAGAAGATATTGTTGAACGACCCTGACGCACGCCGACTATACGATTGTTTGATAAATTGATAAATTGTTTCTCCACTTCAACCAAGAGATGCCTTCTTTGGTGGAAGGACAAATGCAGTGGTTCTGTACCACAGAATAACGAATCCATTGCAAGTTATTCGTTACGTTGATATAACCTCTCTGTATCCATATGTCAATGCCAATTGCCTATATCCTATTGGTCATCCTGAAATAGTTACCGAAAATTTTGGGAAAATTGAGAGATATTTTGGATTAATAAAGTGTAGCATTTTGCCACCAAGAGGTTTATTTCACCCTGTACTACCTATAAAAGTCCGGGGAAAGTTAATATTCCCCCTCTGTCGCTCCTGTGCCGAGAACAACAATCAGAGCACAGCTTGCTCTCACGCAGACAAATATCGAACGTTGTCAGGAACGTGGTGCACGCCTGAAATAATGAAAGCTCTAGAAAAAGGATATCGAATTACAAGCATCGCAGAAGTATGGAATTGGACAAAGCAAAGTTGTGACTTATTTGGAAGCTATGTTCGAACCTTTCTACAGCTGAAGCAAGAAGCAAGCGGATGGCCTAAAGAATGCAAGTCAAAGGATTCTAAGCTAGAATATATTCGAAACTATCAAGAAAAAGAAGGCGTATCGCTCAACTATGACAAAGTTTCACTGAATTCTTGAAAGCGTGCTGTTGCTAAGCTGATGTTGAATTCGTTTTGGGGATATTTTGGGAAAAAGGCAAATGTTACTCACACAGTTTATGTAACAAGTTATGGCGAATATACTGCGTTGTTATCCGATCCATCCAAAGTGGTTGTTGATGTTGCTTTCACGAAAAATGGATCAATGGCGATCGTAAACTACCGGAGTACAAGTAATGATTTCTTGGAAGTTGACTGTAAAGCCAATATAGTTATTGCTGCATTCACAACTTGCCATGCTAGACTCCAGCTGAATGCTTATTTGGACCAGCTTGGCGAAAAGGTGCTATATTTTGATACCGACTCCATGATTTACCTTTCCAATTCCAAGGAAATCGACAAAGAACCCAAGCTAGGCAACTATCTAGGTGATTTGAAAGACGAAATTGTGGAACAATATGGAAGGGGAACGAAAATCGTCGACTTCTGGAGCCTAGGACCGAAAAATTACGGTTTCCAAGTTGAACGTGAAGATGGCTCGTGCGATTACCAGTGGAAAGTAAAAGGAATTCCGTTGACCGTACGAAATCGTGCAGTGCTGAATCCTGAAACAATGAAAAAGTCGTTATTTTCTGGTGGCGTTTGCGAAGCTATGGACGATCGGATTACTCGGAATAAAGGCGAAACCAAGATCCAATCCAAAACTGTGAGGAAGAAATACAAAATTGTATATGACAAAAGACGTTTAATGGATAATCTTACTACTGTGCCATTTGGCTATTAGCATCTACAAGCTTCTATCTGTTTCTGTTAATGTGGTTGGTTGGTTGGTAATTTGGTTTTCATTGGCTATAGATGATAGTAGACCATAAGTAAAGATAGTGCTTGATGCATTACACTTGCGTTCTATTGCTTGGAAGAATAAAACATCTGCGAAATATTAGGAGTATTTAGACCTGCAAGAGGCCGCTGATAAGTCTAGGATTATACCTTTAGCTCATGAATTATTTCACAGCAGACAGAGTAGAAAGCTTGTAAAGTGGAACTTGGTACTACGAAGTAAAACGTCCGAAGTCCGAAGTAAAGTTTGTTCATATCAAACTAGTTCTAGCATTGTTCTTGGTATCTTTATACGTATGAAATTTCTAATATTTCGTATTGCCAAAACAGATCCGAGACTATAATGGTGACAGAGTAGCTAGAAATCAGATAATTAATAAAGTTAATATAAATTAAAGATAAGAAGTTGAAACGTAAATGATATGTGACTGAGCAAAGCAAATATTGTTATAGGTTGAACCAAAAAAGAAATAATTTACAATGTTTAGTATTTGTGTCGAAGAATTGAACACTTTTAAGGTTTAATATGAGCTCTTGTGAACGGCTACCCTAGGGATGATAAACACAACAGTATAAGCAAAAGCATTAATTGACTGAGCGTTGACAAAACTAGAGACAGTTCGAAATTATTTTGTAGTTGAACGACTACAGGACGGTCGTTTTCAGTATTATATGCTGCATCATACCAATAATTTTTCAGAAAAAAACGAAGAAAAGATCACGTAATGTATAGTGTAACTTTACTTTTATCTAAATTGAAATAATCGCAATTTTTCGAAACTTCGTATTGTAGATATATATTTATCAAAACAAAATCATGTTATTCGTTAGGTAGAACCATGTTGAAAGTTCACCCGTGTTGACACGTTCTAAAAAGAAACTGACAATCAAAGCATAATTTCCTGAACAAGGATGCTAAGAAAAGAATAAACTAGAGAAGTGGGTTGCCGCTGCTTCCTTCTCTTACCATAGTAGCTCTTAGAAGAGACACGTCAGTGATATAATTCATGCGTATTTATGTTCTCCGCATTGAGAGCTTATATTTCAGTACCATATTAACCATATTTAGGAAGTTTCATTTTTTGTCATTTTGGCGATTTTCGCCAATTTATGATAATTTTGAAGCTACGTCATCCGAATTAGGTACATTTTGGCGTTTGGCCCTATTACAACTTTTCATCTACTCAACAAGGTCTTTCAAATGATATCTGTACAGAGCGTTTTCCTTTACTTTAAATTTTATTAAATGCCACCGTATCGAGTGCTTTCACAAACCGCAACCGGAAGAATCTCCATTCCTGGAAAAGGTAAAATCAAGACTTTTTTACACAGACATAAGAATATCGATGACGCGCAAAGCCGGAAGCTAGTGCATACGCACTTTTGAGCTTGGTAAGTTTATGCAGCACAGCAGCTGCTTAGTGTTTTAAAATGGCTTGTTTGAGGAACATTTAAGGCGCAGAGTAAAGCTATTCGTTTAGGCTGTTCTAAGCTATGGAATGCGCATACGGAATCCAATTGCTTGAGGCCAATTAAGGTTATTTACAAGCGACTACGTATGCCGAAATCAATTGCTTATAGGCCTAAACAATTATTGACATGTAAATAAACCAATTGCTTAAAGCGTAAATGATTATTAAGAAGTGGCAAGGGCAGATAGCTATGTAGAATCAAGAATGTTGCGGGCGCTGTTTAGCTACTGAGGAAAAGGACTGTAATATCTACAACCTGATTGCAGTTGAGGTGCCAGATGAACGGCGCGCATAAATTTGTTTAGCACAGGATGCAACTAGTTCTGTGCAACATTGTTTAGTCGAAGAGGGGGGGGGTCGGCATATGTTATTTTGGGACACCTTGCAATTAGCAAGTAAAAACTAATACACATTCAAAACGCGATGATGTAACAGTTAGGTACTTAGGTGTTCTGCTGGAGTATTGATTTTCTTCACAATGCAAAACGGAAAACGTAGGAATGTTTACAGATGTTAAACAAGTTATACATTAAATGTCCAAACACACGAAGCCAACAGGTAACTACATAAATGAAGCCTTCAACTTGTCTTACGGTAGGAGAAACTCATGGGGGTGTAGGGGACATCTATACTACTCTTGTGGCTTTGAGCATTGAATGTTGTACTAAATGTTTCAGATGCCGACATAATCTGCAGAAGAATCCTGCAAGCAACTATTATCTGTTGGTCGGCGAAGTGGTCAAATGTAAAACTAATCAGAACTTGCGCAAAAACTTAGCTTTACTGCATGTTGTCCTGATTGCTAGTCAGTTCTCTTCATACACGTGCTTTGGGGGTTTTCACCCCCCCCCCTAGAGCTGGAGCTCACCTCTCCCAGAGGGGTTCCTCATCCGCAGATTCCGGATTTTTTCGGGTTTTTTGGGCAAAACCCGGAAAAATCAGGTTATGCCCATCCCAAACTCCCCCTCCTGCACATGTCTGGTTCTCTCTCTGTGATTATGCACAAGGGTCTACTCAAGACTCCCCATCGGGCGAGTACCAACATCATCAGCTGAAATCAAGAGAAAGAGAAAGCAAAGGATAAATTTTAAGCTATTTCGAATAAACAAAAATGAGGTTTATCAGTCACGTTTAATTAGTATATTTTAATTGAAACTTGAATTAAAAGTGTGGTTCAAATTTGATATCTCTAGAAGCCAGCAGTCCAGCCGCACTCAGTGGTTAGTCTGATTTTGGGTTTGGTTGCAATCTAAGGCTTTGGCTTTAGACTTTGGCTTAGGTTAGGCTGTAACTTTTTCCTCGGCTAATTCTTTCTGCTTTGTTTAGTTTGCCAATAGGTCTTTGATTTTTTGTTTGATTAGCTAGAAAAAACATTTTGTCAAAAGTATCGAACTGATTTTTGATGCATTACTGCGTGAAGTCATTGGAAGCGATGGCATTAATGTCACCGTGAGTTTTGGAAAACCGGCTTTTCGCATCATTTCAGACTTCTGAAAAATTAAGTCTTTTCCACCAACCCAGGCACAATACATATTCAATTTAGCCGGAATTGCAAGAAATAGGATTAGGATAGTACTAACTGCGGATTAATTGAGGACTAAGACCAAGTTTCGAATAGGAAATCAGTAAGCTATAGTTCTGCCTTAATGTGTGATCAAGTCACACCACACAAACAGTGATGTTTGTGCGGTGTGATTAAGACTTGATTGCTATAAAGTTATGTTTTCAACATTAGTCTACATAAATGAGAAAGAAGAAGAATATATAAACCATACTTTGAACAGTATATTTTTATGTAGCCTGAATTGGTTTTTCTACGCAGTCAGGTTGCGGAACATAATGTACCCATTAAGGTTTACAGATCGTCATATGTACTGTTGTTCCAGTGGACGTCATAGCAGAGCAGTTATAACAAAATACATTAGGAAAATACATTAACTGTTTCCAATTACTATCTCTTCTAAACTAAACTAAACTAAACTAAATTTAGTACTGGAATAAAAGTTTTGTTTGGTTCATATATAACCAGGTTAAGGTCCTGTTGGAATTATATACAAAGTACAAACTAGGTAGAATCTAAACTAGGCTAAATCAGACGCAATGTCGCGGGTCGTACTGCAATTAAATAATGCAGTAATTAATACCATGGGTTAGCATAGTGTGTACATTATGTATATTTTTAAAATACAGAATTAGTTAGGTAATCAACAATTACCTTTAAATCACAGGTTAACGAGTAGGGGTATCTGGGCGTGATGCAAGTTCAACTCCAATCTGGGCAAGGTACTAGCCCTAGTCCATCAGGAAAAAGTGCAAGAAAATTTAAAAAAGATTTTAATTAATTCGTTAGTTTTTCATAAAAATTGAACGAATTCGAAGCAAAACTAAAGTAATGTGAGATATTTCCACTTTTAAGCAGAATCAGGTGACAATATTCAAAGAAATTTCTTGACAAGATGCATTCAATCAGCGATACATTAGCGGTGAAACGTTTTGTGGAAAATCTGGTTTTCCATATTTGTTTGCGATAATCTTAGTGGCCATTCCAGCCGGGTATATTTTGCATGTGGGAATATTTTGCAGGAAATATTGTCCGAACAGTGCTGATGGCTTTTTGGCTTTTTTAATGTTGGATATGTACTTCGCTTTTTCCATTCCCGAGAACTCCAAGCTTTTGGTCTGTGTGCTTATATCGTCATCAATCTACTAGCCTTCAAAGTGGACTGCTTGGGCACTACCACTGTCAAAGTTATTGCCCCTGGGAACAACCTAATACGATATAGATTGAACTGACTGATTGAATCTGCCAAAATGCTGACATCTAAATCTTACACACCCCTTGAGCGATGAAAGTATAGCTATATTAAGGCTGAGAAAGGCTTCTCTGATCCCTTTTAACACGCACTTCATTAGGTTTTCAAAAGGGATCCCGGCAAACTGGATTACCTAACTTCCCGGTGCTTAGATTAAATTTTGTTGCACTGCACCTAGTCTGTCTGACGCATGACATTGCTGAATTATGGTTTTCTCGATCTCAGTATCCATGCGTTAACAAGGGGTACGGTTCTGGGTGGTGTCTACTCCAGCCTCGGCGAGGGATCTACCCCTGAAAAATTCCAAAATTCTAAGGGGGTCTGCCCAGAAATTAGCAAACATTGGGAGGTTTTAATATCTTTTACCAAACATTAGTAAAAATGACAATTTTTAGCCATTTTTAAGAAATGTAAAAAATCGCTAAAATTTGCTAAAAAACGACCAATTTTGGATGAAAATTGCTGTGGGGGTCTGTCACTTCTTCCTTTTCGCTGACGGGGTCTACCCGTTTTTTCGGTCTGGGAGGTCTGCACCCCCTCATTCCCACACGTTATCCTATGCTCTCACAAATAAAGATGAGTAATTATTAAATTCGTCTTTCTTAATCTTACTGTCTAAGCTGCCAATAAAGCGTGGCTTGCAGAAAGCAGCACTAACACACAACTTGGCGTTTACTTCATAAGCACATAATGACAACCTCTTGGCTGGACGAAACTAAACTAACTTCATATTAGTCGCCTCATCACGTTACATTTACTCGGATTATCTAAGCTGTCAATAAAACGCGACGTATTAGCCTAGCGGGAAATGTTGTATTGGGTTAACTGACGACTACTCATAAGCCGATTCATACCAGTAGGAAGCAGGAAGGCCGTCACTTGCTCCCTCGAAAGCTTCCACCACGTTACTTAGTTGGCTCCGGGTCCGGGTATGTACCCGTGCGTACACGCGGGCATCCGCGGGTCTGGACAGGTCCGAGTCCAAACTACATTTAAGGATTTTGAAACATTATCAGTTTGTTGCTTTTCAAGTAACAGTCTGGTCTGGTAGTCTGGTGATACGGATCGTTTCTGTATTTCCACACTGAGGCTTGGTTGCCCCTGTGACCCACTTCTGCAGCCGTTTGATTTTCTAAACCCATTGCCTTCCAAGCATAATATTTAATTTCCGCATCCTAGTCGCTGTTGATAAGCGGGGGCCAAGCTCAGTTGGAGTTGACAAATGCACTTGGCCTGGGAGAGACTGTGGTTGCTTTAGCTGCGGCTGCAGTAGCCAATAGCCGCACGTCAGTCTGGCTTGGGGGTCCATTTTCTAGACCGTTTTCTAGACCGGCCTAGACATGCGTGGTGCAAGAAAGCTCAAGCACATTGTTTTCGAGTACACGAGCACATGGCACCAAAAATTAGTTCAGCTTTTTCCTCCAGACCAGTGACAAACTTATTTTAAAGGACAGTTTCACACAGTCTGGAACGAGACAAAAAACTGCTGCCAGTATATCCAAACGAGATCCCGATTATGGTAGTCCAAGTACTCAAATCATATATAACTGTTATCATACTGTCTACTGTTATCATACTGTTATCATACATGACTACTATCATAGTAGTAAAGAAAGATGCAATGAAACTTAGGCATCCAGTGAAGCTTTGATATGCAAACGGGTCAGTGAATCAATTGAACTTTATTCCCCCTCAGAGCCCCAATTGAACTTTGTCCCCCCTCCAAATGAGAATGAGTTTGTATATACTTCTAATTAAGCTTTCAAAAGAATTCAAAAATTTAAAAAATTAAATTTTGAGATTTTAGGATCGGACAAATGTGATCCAATAATTTTGGCACCAACTTGTCTCAAATGTTGGTTCCAATAGGTTTCAGCAACGTTGATCACGAGTCTGAAATTCATTTTTCCATACATCTTTTCGTAAGCTTAGTATCAGCTTCTATGCTACATAAGCTTTGTACCTAAACTTTGCTTACAAGCTGGATTGAAAAGCGATGGCCGGATGCGTGTTCAGCATTTTTGAAAGCACCTAGAATGAACTCTAAAATCGACGATCAAAAAGGTATTTATGTAATAAAATAAGCTAGCGCTGAGGGTTAATTTTAGTCAACTGTTTCACTTTTAACTCTAGAGCACTGGTTTTCTAACCCCTTTTTAGTTTTCCAGGGGATTTAGACCTCCAACCCACAGGCTAACCCAATTATTACAATTAATACCCGGTTTCAGATTCACAATTAGACTCTGGTTAAAGGTTCACTGCCTCTTCTTCAGAGATTAGGAAGTTGTAACTCTACGTTATCTGTTAGACTAGATTAGCAAAACACAGGTCAACAAAACTACGCTCCAGGGCAGTAATATTCTACGCTCAGTTTTGACTGCTTCACTTAGCTCTCCTAATTTTAGATCAGTAGTTCTATAGGAAAGACAAGACTGACAAGGATGGTTCTATTAGAAATTCGCAGGTTAACTTTATACAAAACTTTAGGTTCACGATTTTACAAATTAACGTTACTACACGTTACACAGACAAGAATACTGTGAAGTCAAAGTTTACACAAGATTAGACGAACAAAATGCAAGAATAATATTTCAACTTAAGCTGTAACAACTACAATTAATGATTCCAATAATACATAGGCACAGTTCTGCTGGTTTCCTGAATAGCGGTATCAAGTTATAACGAAATTCTCAAAGTCGGTTCACTTTTCACTAAGTTCGCAGATGAACAAACTCACTCTTACCCTTGATTCCAGTTGAATAGTGGAGATAGAAGAATAAAGACGGTGACTAATGCAGGTAAAGATCTCCCAGGGGCTGGTAAAGAAAAATACTGTGTTCGCAAGGAATTAATCAAATATGCTTCAAGTTCGCTCCAAACTAAAGACACGCTCTCACTGAGCTTCCAATACACGCTCCAACCGAGCTACACTGAGACCAAAAAGATACGACCGAATTCAACCGAGTCTGCCCCAAGACTGAAGACTTGGGAGAAAAACAAGATTGAGACTGGGTCAGTCACCCAGCTCTTTGTGTATTGTCCTGACTGAAAACTGTCAGTCAGGATTTGCGGTGTGCGTTGGAAGTCTTTTCCTGGAGCGGCCGTAATTTTGCTGAAGAAGAAAAATTGCTTTCTTATCTCTTTCTAAAAGGTTTCTAAGAGGCTTACCTGGGGACCAAAAACTCCTTTGTTTGTCAAATATTTTCGTCTTTTCCCAAAATTAATTGCTAACCGACCCACTAGGAAGGATCAAAACAGGAAATTTAGATCAAAACAGGAAATTTCCACAGTTATCAACAGATACAGACAAGGGGGTCACCCCACGAAAGATTACAGGCAGCTAAGCTTAGGTAAAATAAAAATACAATACATACTGTTCACTTCAAGCCAGACAAGCCAGTTCGGATTCAAGCGGATCAACAGTCAAACAAACGATTCGACGAGTAGGCACACAACACAGAGACAACATATTGTTTTATTGTTTTCATGTTCACTCTCATTTCAAACGGACCAAATTCACCAAATTCATACTTTAGTTTCAAAATTCCTCGACCCAACACAGAGACAACATATTGTTTTATTGTTTTCATGTTCACTCTCATTTCAAACGGACCAAATTCACCAAATTCATACTTTAGTTTCAAAATTCCTCGCCCCAGAATAGTCATCAGTAGAGAAGCTCAGAGACAGTACAAAATGTAGGTAGGCCTTAGAACCAAAATATACAGACAAAAACGATCAAAACGCAGACTACCCATCACACTTCGCACAATAAAAAAGCCGGTAAAGTTACACTAGGGGGGCAAAATATACAGACAAAAACATACAAAACGCGAAACCAACAGTTCATCGCCGCAGTTTGCCAGATTAGTTTTTAGTCAGCCAAAGGAATCAATCCGAGGAACCTTTTAGGACGAAAGGAGCAAACCGGGGGCACCATACGTCAAAGACTACAACTAACCATCCAGCAATCACAAATAAAGTTACCATCCTTTTTAGGCAAAAGGAAGAAACCGCATGGTACAATGTCAATACAGTTTATGCATACATTTTACAAAACTGTCTACCTTTTAGATCAGGATTTGGATCGGGGGTGGCGCTAAGAGAGTTCCGTGGTACTCCCAACTGTCTATAGGGAGTGGGTTACCGAATCATGGTAACCAGCGCCGGAGCAGGATGGGACCAGGAGTCTCCTGTGGCAGGAATCCAAACAGTTCGGAAATCACTGTGGCAATAGTCCAATCAGTTCCGGTGTAGTTTGGGTGGCCAGACAGGGCCACGGGCAGGAGGGGCGGATGAAGATGATGATGATGATGCTGATGGTGACGCTGACGCTGTTCAATGATGCTGATGCGGACGCTGACGATGCCGACGCTGTCCACTGGCGACCGGGATACGGTCTGACGGTGGGGATGCTGACGATGCTGACGCTGACGCTGACGGTGACGCTGACGCGGACGGTGCTGACGCTGACGACCGGGATACGGTCTGACGGTGATGATGCTGACGCTGACGATGCTGACGCTGACGGTGACGCTGACGCTGACGCTGACGCTGACGGTGCTGACGCTTACGACCGGGATACGGTCTGACGGTGATGATGCTGACGCTGACGATGCTGACGCTGACGATGCTGACGCTGACGATGCTGACGGTGCTGACGGTGCTGACCGGGATACGGTCTGATGGGCTACACGCAGAGGTTGCTGACCGGGAATCGAACCATCGGACCAACCACCACTGGACCAAGAAACCAGAAAAATACCATTGCTGAGAATCAGCCTAAAATCGAACACACACAAATAAGTAAGGTTAAACAGGGGTAGCTAGCAACAACGCCTAGCTACCGACGAAAATCATTCGAGGACCTTATTCTGTCAACCAGGGGAAGTATCCTACTTTTACTCGCAAGGACAAAACACTCACGGGGAAACTTGTGTCAGTTTTCACGAACTCCTTGACGAAACATAGGCAATAGGGCAGTCAGCTCAGTAAGTGTATACGAGGTTCTATAATCTTCCCAAAACTTTTTAGTCAGCAAATCAACACGATTGTAGTTAATAATTCTATTTTCCATAATCTCTATCACGTCAGCAATACTCTGATACGCAAGAACAGTAAATTCTAGCACTAGAAAAGTCAGCCTAGTAACAGGAAAAGTTGGCCTAACAACAAGAGAAAGTTGGTCTAAGGGTCGGGTAAAATTAGGCTAGACCCATTTTTTCTAAGACAGGTTTAGGTAGTACAAAAACAAGCCTTTCAATGAAGATGGTTAGAACCAAATTGTCAGCTCTTTCATTCAAAAGTCGAGAGTTAACCCTGAAAATCAGCTACCAAATTATTTCAAAACTCGCTCTTTCTCTTTTCAAACTCGAATCTTAAAAAAAACTAGGAAAACGAAACCGACAATAAGGTGAAACTCA
Source organism: Trissonchulus latispiculum (assembly GCA_030248195.1). NCBI lineage: Eukaryota > Metazoa > Nematoda > Enoplea > Enoplida > Ironidae > Trissonchulus > Trissonchulus latispiculum. The sequence goes on along the minus strand of JASAND010030303.1, from coordinate 19,925 downwards.
TGACAAATCCAAGTGCAGGTGTGCTGTGCTTCAAGATCCATGGTGAAGGGTGCTGGAACTGGAACGAAACAGTGCAGAAAAGAAAGAATCTAAAACTAGTACACGACATGCATGGTTAACGAAACAGCTACTATCAAATTAATACGTGCTACTTTATAATTAGTATTTTTAGAGTCGTCATTAAACATTCACTATCAATTCACGAGTGCGTTAGTAATCAAATCAAGTGCTACAAACAGCTAAGTTAAGGGTGTGGAGGTGGTTGGAGTGCAACTGAATAAAACTCGTGCATTATGACGGACACAACTGGGCAGTATTCACTGTACGCCTAAGGGGTCTTGGGTCCGGACACGCCGTATGTGGGGGTAAACTCAATACTGCCGAATTCTGTACTCAACTAAAAGAAAACATACAGGCTCTCAACAGTGCAAAAAGGAAAGGAAAAGAAAGGAAAAGAACAGAAGGAAATGAAAGTAAACTGATGGGTGCAACTAACTATGTTATTCTAATTGTTATCTGTGAGAACTTCCTACTCTATTAACTTATCGTTATTATCGCGTAGGTATAAGCAACTGGGAGTCTAGAAGGGCTGATGTTACAATCTAGATAGTTGCACCTCAACTAAACAAACTTAAAAGTCAACATTCAGAAAATCCTCCGGAATGGGAGGGTCATGCAAACCAGGCAAACAATCCAACAAAGTTTCAACAAAAATGGGCTGCCGGTTGTGAATAGTGAATAGTGAACGGGCCATGCAAACGCCAATTAGGGATCTCGTGCAAAATGATAGTAGAAGAACTCAAACAGATCCTGTTAGGACAATGAAACGCAGGCGAACGGTTAGGAATAACTAAATTCAAAAGAGAAGACTTAGTAGGGAATGAACGGAACTGAAAAGAAGCAGGAACAGGAAAGAAACGAAACTGCACTCCAAAATAACTTAAACTAAATTTCCAAAAACAATTCACACACAACAGAGTGCAACACGCAACCACATCAGAACTCAACACACAGAGGGGGCGGAAGGGGACGAACTTATCATTGGCACCTGGTGCGCAGTAGATGACATCTCGCTGACCACGGTGGTGGAGCATCTTCAGCTCCGGCGGCAATTGGCTTTCAGCTCTCATCGGACCTCGCTGGGCAGACGATGGACAACAGCTCTCCGGGGGACCGGGATCATATCTCAACTGAAGGATCTTCGGCAGGATGGTAGGAGAACGACTCCAGCACGCAATGCCGGAAGACGGCGAAGAGGAGGAAGAAGAAGAAGAAGACGAAGAAGCGGACCAGGACGACGGCAGGTAGGCAGCTGCCGAATGGTAATCATCATCACTCTCCTCACTCAACAGATCACACTGGGCCAACCAACGGGCAACGTAACTTGACATGATTCTACAAAACAAAAGGAAAATAAGGATCTTAGGTGAGACATCGAACATTCACACTACGCACACACAGTATTATTTCTGACTCTATTCTGATGTCTACCTAAAGTTGTAACTAGGGACTAAAGAAACATGACAACTAAGGGATAAGGATCTTACTCGTACTAGTGGACTTAAGGAATTAGGAACTTAGTTAAGGATGATAGGATGAAATGGTGGACACTCACCAAGCATACGCATACGGTAATCTAAGACATCACCAGGGACATGCAACGGAAACACACGATGGATGTTATTCAACAAAAACTTAGCCTCTGCAGGCAACACTTGCACACCGTTACCATAATACCAATCCTCATGCTCATGTAAAATAACGACTTTAGGACACTGACACCTAATGTTAGGGCAACGAAACATTCCACCTCCTAACGAGGGAACAAGCTCAAGCAGACGCAATTTATGAGGATCACGGGACAAACGCACATCATCAGACAACGGAAAAACCACAAACGGGACTCCATAAAAACTTAAACCCACTCTCCAAAAACACTGCAAGCACAGAAACGTGCAAATTTGAGCAATCTGGGACACTAACTGCATACGCACATTAGGACGAAACAACTCAGCTCTACGGGGATCTGTGTAGATATCAATCATTCCAGGCTCCATTCTGAGACCTTCGGGCAAATCACTACTCCAACGATGAGGACCTCTTAAGGATTCAGGACAATCTAACCGCTAGGGAAACTCTGGATCAGCAACACCTTCAATTTTCTCGTCCGATTCGACTGACGTTACAACCAACTTGGGAGCCATTTGCAAATCTAAATTTCATGCTAACTTTTAGTAAAGACATTCCTAGCAACACCATGCTAGGTTAGCAGAAACTATCCACACTAATTAGCAACAATTATCATTCACTCAAGCAACACACAATTAGAGACGAGAGGAGACCTAAGAACATTCCAGTAAGAATCGATGGAACATACACTATCAAACATTCAGGAAAAGAAGAAGTCAGCTAAACCTAAAACTACCTAAGGTTACAGAGTGGTCAGCGAGTTTTCAGTTAAAAGTTACAATTTGTCAGCGATTTCTTAATTAAAGGTTACAACATTATAAAATGTCAGCTAAAAGTACACTTACGACTTAATATTACACTTAGCAAGTTACCACAATTTACTATCATAACACTTACACATTATACTATAACACAACGTTATTTAACGAAGAAAGAAGAAGAAGAAGAATGGTTTTGATATTTTTTGAGAATTTTCTATGTTTTTATATTGCTTTTTATGATGAGTTTTATTTTTATTCTAGCAACAATAATGTACAGTAATAGAAGTCTATAATAGGTATCTATTTTACAGTGATTACATCAGTTTACGTACAAAGTTTACGTTCATTAAACTATACATTACATTCGTTATTTTTTTTCGCATTTGTATCATTTCTAACATTTTCTAACATTTTTATGGTTCTAGATTAGCTAAATTACAAACCTAGATTTTCTACACAAACATTGTTATCGATGCCCAATTCGGACAAGAATTTCCGAGGGCAATACATGGGCTTAGTCCGAAGACCTAACTCCTGCGAATTCATGCCTATACCATCGACAGATGTTGACGTCGAGGTACTGTGCCCATCATGGAGCAAGCGGCAATAACTAATACACATTTCTTCCTACAGTACGGATGTTATGTACTGAGGCAATGCCCAACATGGAGCAACTTTAACAAAATCCAAATTCTAGATCATCGGTACTGATGGTATAACCGAGACCTCTTATTCACAAATCAAAACACTATTCGCTAGAAGGAAGTTTGGTCAATACAAAGTTACGACAATCAAAACTATACGAGTTTGGCGTGCTATGCACTATTCCTAAATTTCTACAAATTTCTTTACAAACTTGGCAGTTATCTTCTACAAATTTTATACAGATTCTACTTTACAATCACAGCACTGTTTAGCGTCCAAACTTATTGTTCAGACGAGTAACGACCCGAAGTGGGGTCAGAGGAGGCGTTCCCTCGCTTGGACCTCCTAAAGGGATTCTGGAATAGGGGACTTGGCCCAGAAAACAAAGGGCTTTCTGAGAAAAGTTTCTCTACATTAGGTGCAGAGGATCTGCTGGATTTCTTAGGATCATCGGCAGGGGAAGATTGGTTCGAGGACGAACTAGAAACTAGTTCCATAATCTTGATTTTAGGTGCGTTCTTGGTAGGCCATTGGAATCCAGCTGGTGTCTGCACGGATAACACTACCATAAAGTGATCGCTGTTCTCGTTATAAAGCGAATAATTCTCTCATAATTTTGGCTAGATCCGAGTAATGCATCTGGCAAAAATTGTTGCCAGGCCCAAACGGGACCAAACTTTGAATATGACTGTATAGGCGTAAGTAGCCAGGCAGCAGTCAAGAAAAGTTCATCATCAGTCGCATATTCGGCAGTTTTAGTAAGTCTATTTTTTACCGATTCAAGGTCGTGGAAAAGTGTACGAAAACGCCGTTTATGCTCGTATGTTTCAAGAAACATGAGTAAGTCTCGTTTGATGTGTACCCAATGCTCTTCCGAGCCAGTAATGGCTAGTGAGATAGCACGGTAGTAGCAATTCCCGTCTCCGATAACGTTAATGACCTCGTAAGGTTCGTGGAGTGGGGTATGTCTCATCATTTCTGGCAAAATATGGTCAATCGGTAGACCACGTAATAATGCCATTTGACGTTGCCAGCGGGCGTCAACTAGATTGAAGAAGTGTCTACGGTTAAAAGCGATGGGGTCTTTTTCTGGTGTCAAAGATTCTTCACCTATGAACTGAGGAATACTATCGGAATCCGAAGCGGAATCTTGGGAAGAAACAGCAACTTTTATGGGAGCAGCGCTCTTCTGTTTAGGAGAGAGTGGAACTCGCTTTCGAGGTTGTACAGCCGGTTTTTCCGGACTAGTATCAGAACGAACAACTTTAGATTTTCGGCTAGGCTGCTTGCGAATTTGTGGTCGCGGATCCTCATTCTCAGAGGGCGAGTCAACGGCAGGCGGTGTTTTAGGGGATTCTGGTTCTAACGGTGCTTTAGCAGCTTTCGAGTGCCGCTCCTTAGGAGCAGGAGATTGGTCCTTCTCTGACTTTGAATCATCATGATCGTGAACAGGGGCTGTAATTACGCGAGGTTCGACACAGGGATACATATTATTAAACTGAACTTTAACCCTTTTCGCGCGCCGATTTCCTGAGGGATAGACTTCTGCGACACACCCAATAATTTTCTCTATGCGGTATGGTCCAATTTTCTTATCCAAAAGTTTGAATACCTGATCTCGTTTTGCAACATTAGATGCTTTAATCATAACCAAATCACCAACCTGAAATTTCGGCTCAACTGCATTTTGATTATAATTTGCATCCTGAATCTTCCTAGCAGCTCCTATTTTTTCGCGAGCTAAAGACCAGGCTAACTGCAATGCTTCAGTTGCCTCTCTAACATAATCAAACCCTGAATATTTTCGGTCAGTAGGTATAGAGACATTGGTTGCACTAGGCAAAACGGGATCCCATGCATGTAAAAGATAGTGAGGAGTTTCCCCAGTAGTCGAATTTATAGATGTGTTATAGGCAAATTGGCAATATGGGACCATGTTATCCCATTCCAAGTGATTAGCTAACATATCAAGTAGGGTCCGATGCCAACGTTCAATTTGACCATTCGCGGCGGGGTGATAGCGAGTGGTTTCAAGTTTTCGAGTTTGCACTTGTGAGCAAATTTCCTTATTTAACAGCGCAACAAACTCCTTTCCTTTGTCTGAAATAAGCAGTTTTGGAGAGCCATATTGCAAAATGACAAATTCGAGAAAACTTTGTGCCACCGTGTAGGCTGTCTTGTTTTTAATAGGAATTGCAATGACATATTTAGAAAAGGCGTCGACAAAACTCAAAATATGTTTCATACCACTTCTGGAAGCTTTGCTTACATCCATGAGATCGCAGTGAACACGTTCAAAAGGTTCTACAGCCATAGGAGCATGCTGTAAAGGTGCTTTTGGATTTTTGGGTGGGCCTTTTCGTTTTTGACAGCGCGGGCAAGATTCCACCCAACGTTTAACGTCCGTATACATTCCGGGCCACCAAAAATGCTGGGATAATCGAAAACAAGTCTTGTTTCTACCGCTGTGCGCGGCGTAAGGACTATCATGACATGCAGCAAGCGCCTCATCTCGTAAACTTTCGGGCACAGCTAAAACTTCAAGGGTCGTATCGCGCACTTTCTCTAGATGTACTAAGACGTCATCGCGCATATCGCATTGTTCAGCTAGCGAGGTAATTTTGACCGCAAGATTAAAGTTGCTAGGTAAATTTCCATTAACTTTGTAATCTATAATGCCATTCAAAAGTAAATCTTCGCGTTGCAAGGCTTGTAATTTTGTCCAAGATTTAGGGTTAAGAGAAACATTAGAATTATCACGTACGGCATGGTGAAAAACCTCGCTAAACATGGCTGTAGCCGGGTCATTCCGTTTAGGACGGTTAATATCCGAAGATTGACGTTCGGATCGCGGTTCTACTGACTTCTCATATGCCTTACTAGGATAGTCCAAGTCTAGGATTCTTGGTCTAACTGTCTTTTTACCCGTGGGCTCAGATTCTTCGGAATCCGAACTAGAAATTTTACCAGCGCCTTTCAGTTTTGGTTGTTTCTCCGGCAAAGGTTGACCCTTCTCTTCGTCCGAGCTACTAGAACTAGAGGGTTGAGAGATTTTTGAAACTTTGGTCCGAACAGTGGAGCAGGCGTATGATGGATTAACTTTGCAATCATAGGCGGTCTCTCGGGTTTGGATAATTTTAATTCCCCTTGCGCAAAACTTAAAATTAAATCTCCTCCATGTTCGTGTAAGAAATCGGTTCCAATTAAACAGTCTTCTGCCAAACCTTTTGGTACTAAAAAGGTGTGTTCAACAGTAATCCCTGGTGTGTCATAAAATTCGACAGGAACTTTGACGGCGCCCCGAAATTTCAAAGCTTGCCCGTTTACACCCTCGGCGCGTAGAGGTCTGTCCATAGGTAAAATCTTCAATTTTAAATGCTTAGCCAAACTTTCATTCATTAAGCTCAGATTTGCGCCGGTATCCAACAAGGTTTGCACGGGGTGTCCGTTCAAATTTACGTAAATCATAGGTAGAGGTCGAGGGGGTGTAGAGATAACTCCGTCCTCTAAGCAACAGGTGCAGCATTCACGTTTTAATGTTCCAATCTGCAAAGGTCTCTGCACCTTAGATTTTGCTGGCAAGGTTAACGGTAAGGTTACCCGCGAGCCATCGAGAGAGGGCCAGGTTATTGTATGTTGTCCTAAATCTAGGGAAATTTCACCCGGAAACGTTATCATAATATCAGAACTTAAGATACACTCAGTGGTGAGTTTTTCAACAACTAAAAATTTCCAATTATGAACAGGCAAGCGTTTTTCTGCTCCACGAAAAAGTATAGGTATTTTTACATACCCCAAAATTTGACACTTCCCTCCGTTTGCGGTCCGAAGTGAGCCCACTGTATCCACAGGTATATGGATCAAACCTAACCTCTCTACTAAACCTTGTGAGACGACAGATAACAATGAGCCTGTGTCAAAAAGCGCCTCGACCGGTCTACCTACCAGAAGTAAGCTAATCATTAATGGTATAGTACGTACCATTAGCACAGAATGTGCATTCACAGTTCTCCCCGAGTTCCTAGTTCCGAAACGAGTGTGTGGTCCAGATCCGTCAGATTCCGGGCTTATCGGTCTGACATGCCGCTTAAAAGGACTAGTGGCCGCATCGGCCTGTGTATGAACAGGCGATTCGCTATGCTCACCCTCCGATTCTTTGTCAACAGCTTGACACGAGAACCGTACTATTCGACCTTCTTTACTCTTACTATTCCCAAAATCTATGAGCGGGGATGGCTGACTCTCTTGGCTGTCATCTGTGGGCGGTCGCGTACTAAGATCGAGATGATCTCGTCCATAGTCGGACATGGAAGACGCGTATGACGTGTCTCGAGACATAGGCTTATAGTGTGTGGTCGCGTGGCATCGGTTGGCCATAGACCTACGGTTTCGTTCTGCCAGGTTAGCTTCTAAGTTTTCCCGTGGTCGGTACGGCATAGGATAACTTTTGACAGATAAATTTCCCAGCTCTATGGGCGCTTCCTCCTCATTGTCACTAAAAAGTGGCTCCTGTAACCTAAGACTTTCGACGGGTGCAGAGATACTAGGTCGCTCGGGTCGAGGCGAGGGGCTCCTAATTTTAGCCCGAAACTTTCGGCCACATGGTGTGATCCACCATACTATACAACATCCGAGCAAGACTATAACTATCACCACTACTAACCCATGTTTCAGTTCTAACGGAACTAAGGGCAAATGTACGTAATTCTTAACCTGACTTTGGATTAAATTTTTCGCTTGCTCATTCTCATACTCAGCAGTTGAGAGTTCAGTAAAATGCAACGGGATCCGACCCAGAGGGGCGGGTACAATAGTTTCCTTTAACTCGGAAGTGGTTACGGTAGTTTTCGCTACACCCAAGGTGCTAGTCAAAATAGTGTTTCCAATAATTAAATAAAGATAGCGGCCGTGTTCGAACCAGAGTGTGCCGGTAGCTGGGACAGCCACCCTCTCGCCTTCAGCAACGTGATTCAAAGAAGGCGATCGTGCGACTATAACTTCAGTATAATTTGTTCTAATTAAAACCCCAGCAGGCGTTGTACGGTAAATAGTAGAATTGTCCAAAACCTTAACCTGTATGGCTGTGCGACAATGCTCAAACTCTTGGCCGACGCGCTCAACAGAGTGACTAATCAAAATTTGCAGACACGTTGCTTTCAAATTGGTTATAATAGCGTTGGGTGGACAGAACCATAGTCCGGATGCAGTTTTACATTCCGAAACATCAATTTCGCGGACCTCACCAGTGTCCAGTCTTTGCGCGTAATTTGGCAAAGCAGCTAGCGCAGTAATTCCGTTCTCGCGAGAGTTGTATCCCACATTGTGAATAGCATAAAGCGAACGAACTTCTTTTTCCAAAGGTACCGGAATTTCGAGCATAAACCCAAAGCGGAGAGTGTTAAAGTCAATTTTGATCGGATAAACTTTTCCGAACTGGTAAATCAAACTAGGTTCTTGCCTGAGCAAAGAATTTCGCAATGACGGATGAGTTCTAATAATTCCTTTTAAAGTTTGCAAGTTTATCAAATTTGGATTGATTTCCGAATGTAGTCCGGCACGCATAACAGAATTTAATCCATCTCTCAAGGACGAGGTGAAAATATGTGCCAAAAGTTGCATATAAATTTGTCGCATGTATGAGAAATTCGAACATCTAGCTCTAATAATAATAATAATCTAATAATCTAATAATCATCGTAGTTAAATCCTGAACCGTATGATGTAAAAATGCGTAGACTTGCTCATTAGCATGAACTATTCTTTTAATAGAGTCCGTAATTTTAAGTTGATCCTCCCGCAGAACGTTAAAGCCATGCTCAACTGCAGAGACCCGATTATCCAACTGCCCCATATGATAAGTATTAGCCAAACTATTCGCTAGTCCACCTAAACCCAAAGCTCCGGCTAACAAGAATTCGATAATACGTTTTGGTCGGCTGTGTGTCTGTTCGGGTGCCGGGTAAGACGTGCAGACTCCGGGTGTGGAACGACATAAACTTGACAGCAATTTCGAATAAAAATGCGTGTTCAGGACACCGGAATAGAGTTTTCGGTACTCTAACTTTATAGCATCAATTTCACGCTCTAGGTAGTCAAATTGCGGGCAACTTTGATTTATCATGCGAACGCAATATTGATCGGTCTTGGTCTTTCCAGTAGTAAGGTCAATACAATCTTCCTCGTTGGCCCATTCCGGGGGCTTCCGCTGAGGCGACATAGGAGGTACGGCCAGTTGAACTATTAGGGCTAGATACTCAGTCTTTTGGGAGATGACCCCTATCCCTGCGGGACTCAAAACCGCTCCCCAACGAGGTAAAACCAACGTCCCAATTTTGGGTATCTCATCTGCTAAGAATCGGGAAGAATCGGCGTCGGCCTGCGTTTGTGCATTGGCCTTAGACACCAAACACGCCAACAATACCCATGCAGCGGGTAGGGCGACCCTTTTCAGATTTCGAAATAACGTGGTTAGGACCCACAAGAAACACATGACCCGGTGGAAAATAAGCCTAGACTAGACCCAATTTTTCCAGCATCCTGGTTCTCACAAGAACGCCCAGAAATTTCAAGATTACACTGAATGGAAACGGTATTCGTGTCTACAATGGGTTCATGGACTTTTCGAACCCTTCTTGCGCTCGGCATGCGAGTTGAATTGCATGGGACCGGAACGAACAAATCTTCCTCAGTAGAGGTGAACGAGCTAGCGCTCGGCGGCCTAATCACGGGCCGATCGTAGTACATGTTCGGCTCCGGTGCCCGGCAAGTACAAATAAATGGCTGTCGGCACATCAAGACCTTGTGCTGAAAATGTGGCGAAGCCAAACAGCGTTTCGCATGCATCAGACAACTTTTTGACACGTTACGGGTCGTCCGAACTGTGTACTGTCCAGATGAGTCGGATCTAGAATCCCTCCTACGGCGGGGAGAGTAATACTGCTCACCAGTGTACTGGTCACCCTGATAGTCACTATATGAGGAACCTGAGCCACTGGAGCGGCGCCCGGATCGATAACCACCCTCATAATGCTGGTTTCCCTCCTGCGTTCTGGAGCAGGAAACCGCAAACTTAGGCCTGTATTCCCGTTTCATTTCTGGGGGAAAATCTCGACCCCTATCTCTACGATCAAAAGTTTGATTCCTATCATAATGTTCTCGCCTAGGGCCCTGATCGTTTCTGCGATCGCCCTGATAGTTCCTATCATTTCGCTCATAGCAATCCCTGCGACCAGTTTGGTCATAATTACCCTCTCTACGATTCGAATAGTTGTTGGTATTTCTGAAATTCCTATTTCCATCTGATCGTCTCTGAAAGTTTCGATCTGAGCCCTGATTGTTGCCTCGATAAGCCCCTCCGCCAGGTTGGCGGCATTCCCTGCGAACATGCCCAGGCCTGTTGCAGTTAAAACAGGTGGTACCCGGGGGTAGATCGCGTCCCTTTCCATTTCGGCTAGAGTTCCCACCTTGCTTAGAATCCAATTCAAATTTTTCAAATTTTGCTTTCAGTTCCCTAACAGCTTTTTCCGCCTCTGCGATGGCTGCCGGCGTATCCTGGCCGCTTCTGAAATTTGGCTCAATAAAAGACGGATAGGCTTCACCGGGGTATTCACCCTCAGCCTGTAAAGCTTTCTCAACAGCGCGCTCCATCGTTTTGCAGCCTGGAGGCACGCGAGCTTTTAAATCACTCCTTAATCCAAACAAAAATAAACGTAATTTCAGTAATTCTAACTGATTTTCCGAGAAACCGTCTTTTTCCGTGAAACTCAATCGCGCGTATCTATTTAGCCTCATTAGGTAGTCCATTACGGGCTCACCTTTCTCCTGTTTCACTTGAAACATGAGAGAAGAGGCATGTAACGCCGTATGCGGCGGGATCATAACTTTCTTAGCGGCTTCAACCATTTCGGCCCATGTCCCACGGCTAGCTTTGGGGACTGACCTAAACTGCTCTAATGCTCTACCCTCGAGCGAACTTGAAAATGTCAAAGCTTTTTGTCCCTCATCAAAGTCCATAACTTGACAAAATCGAACATACTTTTCGAGGTGTTCCTCGAAGGACTCTGAGGGCAACCAATGGTAGATGGGCACTGAACTATACGCTGCGGCGACTCCCTGCGCCCTGATAGCAGAATTAAAATCTGAGAGAGTGTCAGTTAATTTCTCCAAACTTTGGCTCTCGATGCTAGGTGGGTCAGGGGAACCAACCCTAGACCCCGGCTGTGCTAACAGCCCTACTTCTGCTAGATCATTCGGCATTCTCACTTTCTTAACTCAAAATACTATACTAAGTCCACAGTCGCTAGTCCCAAAACTCCGTCAGTCTATCAAAAGAGAATGATCTTAAAAACCCAAGTTCTCTATGTCGAGTTCAGCAAATCTCAAGATTTTTCCATCCATCGATAAACTTTGGAACCCACAAAAAGGAAAAGGTATTGGTCACAAAAGAAAAAAAACAGTGATGAGTTACAATTCGTTCTTATCTAGTCGTACGTATAATGAAATTTATAAAATTTAAGGCCGACGTAAGTGATAATTAAATAACAGATTAATTGATATTAGTACAAAGATGACGACACAAAATACACAATATTGTAAACCAGGGGGAGTATTTCAGAGGTCCTGAGAATTATTTTCGAGGAAAAGGGTTAGTCAATCTTTATCAAACGTTCAAGACAGATTTGAATTATTTTCAAATGCAGAGCTCTGTTTGAAAATTAAAACCCAAGTTTTTTCCTCGCCTGAGGGAGCTCCACATGTAATAAAATAAGCTAGCGCTGAGGGTTAATTTTAGTCAACTGTTTCACTTTTAACTCTAGAGCACTGGTTTTCTAACCCCTTTTTAGTTTTCCAGGGGATTTAGACCTCCAACCCACAGGCTAACCCAATTATTACAATTAATACCCGGTTTCAGATTCACAATTAGACTCTGGTTAAAGGTTCACTGCCTCTTCTTCAGAGATTAGGAAGTTGTAACTCTACGTTATCTGTTAGACTAGATTAGCAAAACACAGGTCAACAAAACTACGCTCCAGGGCAGTAATATTCTACGCTCAGTTTTGACTACTTCACTTAGCTCTCCTAATTTTAGATCAGTAGTTCTATAAGAAAGACAAGACTGACAAGGATGGTTCTATTAGAAATTCGCAGGTTAACTTTATACAAAACTTTAGGTTCACGATTTTACAAATTAACGTTACTACACGTTACACAGACAAGAATACTGTGAAGTCAAAGTTTACACAAGATTAGACGAACAAAATGCAAGAATAATATTTCAACTTAAGCTGTAACAACTACAATTAATGATTCCAATAATACATAGGCACAGTTCTGCTGGTTTCCTGAATAGCGGTATCAAGTTATAACGAAATTCTCAAAGTCGGTTCACTTTTCACTAAGTTCGCAGATGAACAAACTCACTCTTACCCTTGATTCCAGTTGAATAGTGGAGATAGAAGAATAAAGACGGTGACTAATGCAGGTAAAGATCTCCCAGGGGCTGGTAAAGAAAAATACTGTGTTCGCAAGGAATTAATCAAATATGCTTCAAGTTCGCTCCAAACTAAAGACACGCTCTCACTGAGCTTCCAATACACGCTCCAACCGAGCTACACTGAGACCAAAAAGATACGACCGAATTCAACCGAGTCTGCCCCAAGACTGAAGACTTGGGAGAAAAACAAGATTGAGACTGGGTCAGTCACCCAGCTCTTTGTGTATTGTCCTGACTGAAAACGGTCAGTCAGGATTTGCGGTGTGCGTTGGAAGTCTTTTCCTGGAGCGGCCGTAATTTTGCTGAAGAAGAAAAATTGCTTTCTTATCTCTTTCTAAAAGGTTTCTAAGAGGCTTACCTGGGGACCAAAAACTCCCCAGGTAAGTAGTTTGTCAAATATTTTCGTCTTTTCCCAAAATTAATTGCTAACCGACCCACTAGGAAGGATCAAAACAGGAAATTTAGATCAAAACAGGAAATTTCCACAGTTATCAACAGATACAGACAAGGGGGTCACCCCACGAAAGATTACAGGCAGCTAAGCTTAGGTAAAATAAAAATACAATACATACTGTTAACTTCAAGCCAGACAAGCCAGTTCGGATTCAAGCGGATCAACAGTCAAACAAACGATTCAACGAGTAGGCACACAACACAGAGACAACATATTGTTTTATTGTTTTCATGTTCACTCTCATTTCAAACGGACCAAATTCACCAAATTCATACTTTAGTTTCAAAATTCCTCGACCCAACACAGAGACAACATATTGTTTTATTGTTTTGTAAAGTTGGAAGTGTAGGGGCAACCAAACTTTACGGGTGGAAACTGTGCGCGTATGGAAACGACGAACCTGGAGGAGACTTATGTTCCAGTCGACCTGGGCAGATCTCGCCAAGAAATTAAATAAGCCTAACAAACTACCAAACGAGCTAACTAAAGGGACAAATAACTGTCTTACTACTGGACTACTAAGGAACTTTGATTAAATTAAATACACGCTCAGTGAATAATTAGCCTACCTGGGTCAAGAAATAACTCAGAGTCCTACCTACCGACTATACAATTCTAATAAAAACCTAACTAAAACACCCTAATGGCTCAGCTACTGAGACCACATTTAATTATATTTAAACAGGGGAGAGACTCCCGAAAGGTACATAAGTATCAAGAATTTTTAACAATAAAATATTCAACGACAAAGCTTACAAAACAGAAGAATTTCAGACAAACATACTCTATAAAAAATAGTAACACAAAAGCATGGCGTAAACAAAATATCGTTGCATTTACAAAACAGTCTACGTAAACAAATTAAACCCCACAAATTACTTTAACCCTTCAACAAAACTATTACCTCACAAATAATTCCCTAAGCCGTCGCGGCTAACTAATCTATCTGATTTGGCATCTTAAAACCCTTTTCTAAAAAGTAAGCAGTCGGCTTTAATTTTCGATTAAAAAGGAAATGAAGGCACGAAAATACACCTGTAAATAAACTTTAAGTGGACTCCCAAGGTCGCCTTGGAGCCTGTGTGGAAAAGTAAAAGAAATCAATAACTTACTAGAAGGTCCCAGCAAAAAGGTAAACACGTGAAAAAGGGCTAGGCAGAGCTCCGTCTAAACCGACCGCACACAAAAGTTAAGAAAGACAAGACTGACTGGTTTTTAAAGTGAAGGCTGAGAGAGATGCCTAGTGAATTTTGATTGGCTGAATTTGAGACCCTCTTGCAGACCCGACTATGCGCTTCCACAAGTCTAGCTCAGCAGCGCCACCTAGTCGCTAAGTGGGCTGAATAAAACATAGCGCATTTCAACATAATAAAACGAACGCTTTTAGCTAATTTCAACCCAAATTTATACAACACATATTTCTCATCAAAAACACCACTCCTACTAAAATTTCACATTAAACTAACCTCACTAAAATTACACACAACTTCACACATTACATCACACACATTACATCTCCCCAGGGCTTACCGCCCGAGCTCCTGCGAGGGACACATACACCAAAAGAAGGAAGAAATTTACCCAAAAGTGAAAATTTTTGACTGAATTTTGGTAAATGGGTCTCAGAACATAAGTAAGTCAAAACACAAGAAATACAAAAATACGAAACTATAGCAAACTTGACTAAGTAATAAACATAATAAAAATGACATGGCGTCGAAAGATTAGTGAAGACCAGCCATAAAAACACGCATGGAGAACTGCCATATGAATGCCACGGGACGGTGCGTGAATGGGCGACCCATGATCCTCCAGCCGCAGCGGCGGGGATCTCGTACCTGTATTACCAAAAAACCAAATAGACAAAAATAAGAACCGAAATGTCAGCTTCGTCTGAGTCTCTTCAAACTAGGGTACGGAGGTAGCCTCCCGCGAAACTTAGAGTGCGCCATCTCCGGCTGGGTGGGTGGGGGAGGCCTAGCCTCGCATCGCTAACTCAGTTCCCTGCGGATCTCCTGCAAAATTAGAAAAACGAAAGATAAGTAATAGAGTAATTTAGGGGAATGGGTAATGATATTAATTTAATCCCAGTGTTTCGCGTGTAAGTAGGAGGGAGTTTGTGGAGTCTTTAAGTAAAATATAAATATTAAATTAAATTAAAAAGAGTTACAAAGTAACCCCAAACATGCTTAAGGTGCTGGTATCGCTTTGTGTAAATTTGACCCTATAGGCTTTATTTCTTTATGAAAGTGGATGAAACTTTCCAAATATACTATTTCGGTGCTCTTTAACATTCTGGGACCAGTCCCGCATTTTTAGGTGCAAAGATAAGAAATTTTTGGTTTTTGCCATTATTCTCTCAGTACATAGTCGAGACAACGGATTGGTTGGTATGGCTGGATAGAGGGCACAGAAATGAACATTTTTGCTTTTACAACTATTGAGCTATCTCTAGTGGTTAAGTCAGTATAAGCAAAAAACGATTTTTGGGGTCCAAAAATGGCCGTTTTCGAGAAAATCAGTTTTTTTCAAAATTACTGCCAAATCATATGGACAATTTCGGTTTACTTATACTCGATCGATACACAGTCTCATTGCACATTTTATCAATGCCTATTAGCCGGAGTTTGTTGCTCTAAGCTAGAGATTTGGCAGAAAAACGATTTTGGCAAAACTGCGATTATTTTGTTTTGAACATCGATTTCTCAAAAACTACCCAATCGATTGGCGTGATTTTTGGCAAGATGAGAACTCGCACTATTGCGGAGGGACATTTTTCTTGGTTTGAGCTAAAACATCTCCAGTTTCGAAAAAACGCAATGCAAAGTTGCGAAATTTCGTGTCACCGCACATTTAGTGGATTTTCTTGACTGTTAAGACCTGCTGAGCCAAATCCAAAAAAATGTCCCTCGGCCCACATGTCCTTTAGAGAACAGCACATGAAAAAGTTTCGGCCGATTCCACAGTTTTGAGAAATCGATGTTCAAAAATTTTTGGCCTGTATTCTGCCTGTAAGATGTTAGTATGTCAGTCAATTTTTGCTATTTTTTGCCAATTTTGCTAGTTTCGTACTTTTATGAGAATCTACATATTATAAGCTTTAAAATGATGTATAAAGCTCTTTCCAACTCGCAAAATTGCGAAAGTTATAGCGTTTCAAAATATACCCACAAAAGCACTGCACAAAGGGATACCAGCACCTTAAGGGGGGGGGTCGCGATTTTTCGACCATCTCCGATTTTTCTCATTTTCACATATTTTGTAGTCCCCATGGGTCCGCAAAGCAAGACAAGTGCGTTTGTTGCAAAACTTTTCCTATCATTCACAGTAGCCCTCCAAAGGTGACCCCGACATGTGTTAAACATAGGAAAATGAAAAAGTTAGGAAAAGTTTTTTGCTACCAAAAGTTTGAGCGCTGTGTAAGAGTAAATCGGCTACGACTCGGCTGTAAACCTAATTTGGACTAGGTAAAGTGCTAATATTTATACGGGGTCATTTTCCGTAGGGTCGCTGATTTTATACGAATTTTCAAAGTCCGGAGAAGTCGATTTTTGCTCAAAATCGCTCTACAAATGTGTAGGTCAGTGGACGTTTTGTCTTGTCCTGAACTAACCCTTTGGTGTAGAAACTTCGCGTTTAGATATTAGCACAGTATATTGTTAGAGCTTTATTTTGCATATAATCAATCCCCATTTGGCCTTTTCAGTAGCTCGCAGTTTTGGTAGCAGAAATTCCATTTTTCCTCAAAAACCGTCATTTTTCGAAAATTTCATGTTTGCTGCTTCATAAGTCAGTCAAAGCTTAAGGTATCTCAATAAAATTTGGCATGCTAATAGACTGGCATAAAACCTACGCTTATGTGAAGTTTCATGCCAACAGCCTGTATTTTCCTCTGGTGACATACTACGATAGCATGGCGGACACCCATGGCCAAAAAATGTCAAATTTTCAACTTTTTCAAATATAGCCATATTTTATATCAAATTGAAGCTCTCGATGTCCTGAACATTTTATCTTCTTGCACGAAGTCTCTATAAAGCAGTATAAGAAAGTTAGAGCGAGTTAAAGTTTGAAGCAAATGACAGTCGGAATAAGCCTTACCAAATCGTCCAATCGCCGTGTCTCGCTCGTTGCTTAGCTTGCCACTGTAATTTATGCGGTAATAAACACCTACAGGTAAAGGCTTTAAGGTGGTGATTCCTTTTGGTCACATATTGTTCGTTGGCGGCATAAATAAAGATGAAATTTGACGAAACTTTCCGAAATAAGTTCTTTTAGCGTTCTAACACCCTCCGCGCAAGCCCGATTCAAAAATTCGAGATTTCCGGTCAGGGCGGTTTTTACCAATTTCTGAAAGTTTGGCATCAGCTACACAGTTATGAATATATTCGTTCGAAAGATCTCATCAGGCTTCATATTTTTGCTGTTTAAAGCAACTTTCTAGCTTTTCACTACCGTTAGATATAGCCGATTTTCTTGTTTTGGCGTCGAAAACTTGTCATTTTTGCAGAAATCAAATAATCCAACATTTCTTGAATTACGCAAGCCGTAAAATCAAACTAAGGGCGTCGATCTGAAGGTCTCACAGGGACAAATTATCCGACGCATGATCGTCTTCCAACTGCTATCCTGTAGGCTGCTATCATAAAAAATATAGTTTTTGTAAAAACACGACCAATTTGTTTCCAAAGATTGTGGAGCATTCACCGTGCAAGCTGGAGGGCTGCTACTGAACAAATGTGTTCTGCACAAACATACCCAGGGACGATTTTTTAGTTGCCCCGATTGCTGCTTTCTAGCTAAAGTAATCGCTTGACAAATTTGGAAAAAGTAGGCAAAATACAGGTTACGCACACATTTCTGCTTATTTCTCTATAACGAAGAGCGATTTCACAATAAATAAAAAATCGTCCCCAGCTATTTGATGGAGGTATCGAATGATATAACGGATGTCTCGCGAAAAAATTTACTTGAGTCTGCAAAAATTCTGGAAAATTATACTTTTTCTAAAATGTGTTAAAAATATTTTAGAAAAGCAACATTAGTTTCGTGACATGCATTAAAAAGAGAAAATGTCAAGCTACATTTTGATATTAAAATGACTTCTTAACTCCAAGTAATGAATGAGTAATAATGGTGCAAACTTTATGTGACCAAAGGGAATCACCACCTTAAATTGATTTATTTGTCATGCCACAGTCTCTTGTCATCCCTCTTGTACGCGACTTCGAAGCCCTCAGCGAGGCATACTAACGTAAATACTAAATTATAGAGATTTGAACCGAAATATCTCTAGACTGGAATGACCCTGGACTCTAAAAATTTGTCTTGTTTTTGGGCACATATGGGGGTATATTACATACAAAAATGAGCGAAATCGGTGACTATAAAATTTGGTACCTGGCGACCCCCCCCCCTTAAGCATGTATAAGAAGGACCAAAAGGGTACGGAGAGTCCCCAAGTACCCTCCTGGTACTTATGAAAATAAAATAAATTAAATTAGGGGGGGTTAAAATGGAGTCTTAGAGTTACTAAAAACGCGAAACACTGGTTAAAATGTTAGTAGAAAGTCCCTTAAAATAAGAATTTTGGAGAAGATCCTCCCAACCGCGCATGCAGGCCTTAAAACAGAATGGGGGCATATAATTCGGGAACTACTTTGGCGCTCTGGAGTGGGAAACAAAACTGACATTTTACCAAGAGAATTTTTAAGAAAACCTAATGACAGGTACCAAAAATGGACAGGAACCGTTGGGACAACTAAAAGACATAGGTAAAAATAATTTTGATAAAAATGTGGCGGCAGTAAGGGACACAAGTTGGGACATGGCTGGTGCGTCACGCATCTTCCGACGTTGCGTCAGGTTACGAAAAATACGAATCAAAACCCAACAAAACCCGCAATCACACCCGTTAATAAAAATACAAAAGGAAAAGCTTCAAGAAAAGAATAAACCCGGTTTTAGTAAAACTTTTGAACAAGACTTTGGTTAAATAATTAAAGCAAACAAAAATACTGGCATGGCATATAAAACTATACAACGAATCACATATAAAAGGCAAAATTATGCATAGAACACAGTCAAAATCACTACAAAATACACGGAATTTTGGTTAATTTCTAAAATAAAGCTCCTGGAAAATGGTAAAATGTTAAGTAAATGGTTAGAAATTCTAATGTTTTAAATAAGAAAACTCAAGGAAATGGTAAAATGTAAGTAGATAAATAAAGAAACTCTAAAATTTAGAATAAAACTCAGAAAAAGGTTAGATTTTTAACTGTTAAGCACACCACAAAAATACGACACGAAAATCAAAAAGGCAAACATCTGTATATATGTAAAGCAAAAATAAGCTAGTTCAAAGTCACCAATTGGGGATCGTCTTCATCGGGAATGGATCTATATACAGTAGAGCGTCTATATCGCTGGAATGGCACAAATCGGGAAATAAGGCATAAATTGAGCAAATCGTCTTCATCGGGTAATCACAATCGGGGTTCAGAATTCTGGAAAAAGTCTTCATAGGGCAGTCTTCATAAGTGAGCAATCAAATCAAGGAAATTAGTCCAAATAGAGGTAGGCAAATCAGGAATAATAGTCCAAATAGAGGTAGGCAAATCAGGAATAATAGTCCAAATAGAGGTAGTCAATAATAGAGATTCAGGTCAATAAAAATGGCAATGATGGTAAGTGAAATGGCATAGTATATGATAGTCAATAACACCGCCGCTGGAATGATGGATTGATAGAATGATATGATATGATATGAGACCTCCGCCGTTGGTTTGATACATCCGCCGTCACAATGATACCGTCGCCGCTGATATGATACATCCGCCGTCACAATGATACTTCCGCCGCTAATGATAGGCAAGGGACT
>JASAND010030302.1:0-10371 GCA_030248195.1 Trissonchulus latispiculum | reverse complement strand
AGTTTACGTATTGCTCAGGAGGCTCTACTGAGCTAAGAAATGCATGAATTTTTCCTTTGCTGCTAATGGTTAGAAAAAAATTTCATTTTGAAATTTGGGTTTTTTTTTCCCCGCACATGGGTTTTTTTCCCGCCGAGTCTAGGTCACCCCCAGGTCGCACCACAGGCACTAGAGCCACCACACCATCGTGAAGTTCGAGACATATCCTCTGCGGAACCAGAACCGCTTTGGGGCTGTCTTTCCAGTAGTCCAGGCGACCTCCCGGTGTCAGTGGATCCCGTCGGTCCCCCCCGTTGGGACCAAAAATTCCAAAATTTTCAAAGTCACAAAAAAATTGCTGAGAGGCAGTGGGAGCTACAATAATACACCCTCTAGGGTAGTTTTGGACGCTCTTTAAGATAGGCTATTAAAATCCGATCTAGCTCATATGGGTGACTCACACTGGCGATGGGTTTTTTTCCCGCATATCGGATTGGGTTTTTTTTCCCGCCGCGCTATATATTTAAAGGATATATATATATATATACGATACAGCCAACACACACATATTATCCTCTTGTGTGAGCATTCGTTTTACTGGGATGAGAATATTCCGTATAATAAAGTGGAGAAAAATGTAATGATCATTGCCGAGCATCAACCGGTTGGGTTTCATCAAATTTGCCTGTTTCCAGAAAGTATTTACGGCGAGGGGGCCGAAATTCAACTCCCGAAAAGTGTTCCTCCTCCGGATTTTCGTTTCCCGTCAGATTTTTTTTGAGTACCAAACCTAACAAAATAGGCCAATTTTCAGTTTTCCATTCGTTTTGAGATTTTTTCCGAACAGCTTAATGGGAATGAAGCTTCTTTAGCTTAAATCCTGGCATTTTGAAAACTTTGCACACCATTTTTGGTCATTTGCAAAAATTCCCCCCCCCCCAAAATTTCTCCAAAATTTCTTCCCCCCCCCCCTGGGCCCGCCCAAATTTGTCCACTAATCCAAGTTTTCACCACCAAAATGTCCACCACTCTCGGCTCCCACCTAATCACCTAAGGTGCCCAGAAAATGCCAAATTTTTAGAATTATTGGTCAAAATTTTCAAAAATTTTTGGTAAAAAATCGTCTTTTTGTGCTAAAACTTAATTTTTGAGCACTTTTAAGCTTAATTATAACAGTATATGTAGAAAATATACTTACTGTATTTTAACATTTTTAGCCCATTTTATTCCTTCCCCCCCCACTAGTGAGGGGCGTCCCCCCACTTATTTTTGCCTAGGAAAACCCCCAAACCAGCATGCATGACCATGTGCACAGACAATGTGTAGACTATATACAACTAACACAACCTTAAATTGGCATATCCTCCCTCCGGAACCATTGGAACGACCTCCAGCACCACCTGCACGACTGCCAGACATGTCGACAAAACAAAATGCACGAACGCACAGCTATAAAATAAAATCAAGTGAACAGTTCGAATCATACGAAGAAATCCTACTGACAGTTGATCAATGTCAACGACCAGAGATTGAAGAGATCAACAAAAGTTTAGACCACGGCTCATGTATAGAGGTCGGGGGAAACAAACCCGCAAGTAATGGGGAAAAACCAACGGTTGGGCGATGGGGATGAGCCAGGAGGCTCAAATTTTGTATGCAATTTGGCAGGGCCCATCCCACAAACCACACAAAATGTGAACTAAAGTCTGACACAAAAATGTGTGTACAAAATCTATAAGGCCTCCAGTGAGCTAAATATACGTCGTAACCCCATAAAACCATATATTTTCGGAATCCTTGCAGCGAAACGAACATTTTTATGAAATTTAAAATTTTTTAAAATTTCAAAAATTTTAAAATATCGGTTTATCGGGGAATTTTTTCGGACCATTCCAGCTATTCAGCTCATTCATTCCGAAAAATTTTACCATCCTAAGACGCATCGATTGACACAAGAACGGAAAAAATTGGTTGAGAAATAAGCATTTTATTCCAAAATTTCGTTTTTCCATTTCCTTTGATGTTTGCCGCTTTTTGCAACTTTGACCGGTTATTACTCGCGACTCGTCACGAAAAATTTTTCGATTAGATTTTCAGGACCGCCTAGGCGCCCGCTTTTACCTGATCTATGTAATTTTTCAAATTTTTAAAGTCGAGTTTTTTGAAAAAATACCACTTTTTTGACCAAAAATTTCGGCAAAGCAGATTTAACAAAAGTGGGTAAAAAATAACATAATCATAAAATTCAAGCTGAGCTGAATTCAACGATATAAAGCTTTTGCCGCTACGACTTATATATATTGCGCCAGCAATGCATTTTTAAACAAAATCCCTATTTCAGCTGGTTTTGCTAGTTTACACTGCTTCAGTCAAATCATGGCGGCAACATCAAAGAGAGCCAAAAACCAGCTGAAATAAGGGATATTCTTTAAAAATTCATTCCTGGCGCAATGTAAGTCGTAGCAACAAAAGCTTTATATCGTTGAATTCAGCTCAGCTTGAATTTTATGATGATTATGTTATTTTTACTCACTTCTGTTAAATCTGCTTTGCCGAAATTTTTGGTCAAAAAGTGGTATTTTTCAAAAAACTCGACTTTTTAAAAAATTTGAAAAATTACATAGATCAGGTAAAAGTGGGCGCCTAGGCGGTCCTGAAAATCTAATCGAAAAATTTTTTCGTTGAGCGAGTCGAGAGAATAACCAGTCAAAGTTGCAAAAAGCGGCAAAAGATCGAAAGTGGAAAAACGAAATTTTGGAATAAAAATGCTTATTTCTCCAACCGATTTTTCCGTTCTTGTGTCAATCGATGCGTCTTAGGATAGGAAAATTTTTTCGGAACGAATGAGCTGAATAGCTTGAATGGTCCGAAAAAATTCCCGATAAACCGATATTTTAAAATTTTTGAAATTTTAAACAATTTGAAATTTCATAACAATGTTCGTTTCGCTGCAAGGATTCCGAAAATATATGGTTTTATGGGGTTACGACGTATATTTAGCTCACTGGACGCCTTATAGATTTTGTACACACATTTTTGTGTCAGACTTTAAATCGGACCACTTTTGAGCAATTTTTGACATTTTGAAAATTTTGGCGGTTTTGACCCCCCAAAAATTCAAAATTTGCCTATTTCTGAAGACCTGTAAAACTTTTTCATAGCAGTTAGATAATAACTTTTAATAGTTTCTATGACAACAGCATGTGCTCTTTAAAAAATGTCGGTCTCACCTTCCTGCGACGCTTGGCAAGCTGTCGGCAGAATCTTTACAAAATGGGAAAAAACCAAGGGGTGGGAAAACCCAATTTTTGCTTTTGCTGCCAAACTCCAAAAATAGTTCCTAGTTGCTCAAAAGTCGTCCACATATGCAGCTAGTTTAATGTGTTCTTTCACGTGAACAGCTCAAAATTGCATTTGGACTTGGCAATTTTGTGCTAGCCGGTAAAAACCTCATTTCGGCGGATAGGCTGTTTGGCTCAGCTAAAGTGGCCAAAAAGTATATATATACTCTGGCTCTGGGCAGGGTTTTTTCAGTGGGCATCTGGCAGTGGGCATTTTAGTGGGCAAACTTAGGACTGCGTGGACAAATTTGGGCGGGCCCAGGGGGGGGAAGAAATTTTGGGGGGGGGGGGGAAGAAATTTTGGGGGGGGGAGAATTTTTTGCAAAAATGAGCCAAAAAATGGTGTAACGCAAAAAGTTCTCAAAAATGCCAGGATTTAAGCTAAAGCTTTAAGCTAAATTTAAGCTATTCGGAAAAATCTCCGGCGAGGCCGGAAAACTTTCGAAAATTGGCCTATTTTTGGCAAAAGTTTGGGCCTCCAAAAAAATCCCGGCGGGGGAAGCAAAAATCCCGGGAGGGGGAAGGAATTTTCGGGGGAGTTCAATTTCGGCCCCCCTCTTGTAAAAATACTCTGGAAACAGGCAAATTTGATGAAACCCAACCGGTTGATGCTGCAAACATTGATGCTTAATTTTCTCACTTATTATACGGAATATATATACAAGTAACAAAAATGCTCCGCACAAAAGAGGATAATATGTGTGTGTTGGCTGTATCGTATATATATATATATATCCTTTAAATATATAGCGCGGCGGGAAAAAAAACCCAATCCGATATGCGGGGAAAAAAACCCATCGCCAGTGTGAGTCACCCATATGAGCTAGATCGGATTTTAATAGCCTATCTTAAAGAGCGTCCAAAACTACCCTAGAGGGTGTATTATTGTAGCTCCCACTGCCTCTCAGCAATTTTTTTGTGACTTTGAAAATTTTGGAATTTTTGGTCCCAACAGGGGGGTCCGGCAGGGTCACCCTTGGGGGGGTCACCCTGAACTACTGGAAAGACTTAGCCCAAAACGGATTACAGTTCCACAGAGGATATGTCTCGAACTTCACGATGGTGTATGCAATTTGGCTCTAGTGCCTGTGGTGCGACCTGGGGGTGACCTAGACTCGGCGGGAAAAAACCCATGTGCGGGGAAAAAACCCAAATTTCAAAATGAAATTTTTTTCTAACCATTAGCAGCAAAGGAAAAATTCATGCATTTCTTAGCTCAGTAGAGCCTCCTGATTAATTTGGTATGGATTTTACCTAGGTTCGACCTTCCATGTGAGGTCCAGGTGGCCAAAATCTGAGATGGTGCCATTTCAAGCCAAATTTTCAAATTTCGCCAAAAACCACTAAATTTTTCACTAAAATAGGTCGGATTTGGCTTTAAATGCAATAAAAACACGTTTTCTATGTGATAGGATGCTTAAACTGCAGAAATTAAGCAAATTTCAAAAATTTTCAAAATTTGCCTATGTTTACGTGTTAAACATACGAAATTTTGAAAAGTCAATTTGACGTGATTTTTTGCAAAAATATTGGTATTTTATGATTCAGATGTACTAAAAATGACCCGCTCTTTCGAATGGTATAGTCAAAACCGTTCTGGCGTGCTTGCAGTAAAAAATTCGGCTGGGTTTTTTTCCCGACCATGGGTTTTTTTCCCGCATTGGGTTTTTTTTTCCCATCGGTTTGGTCGAAAATTTCTCACCAACGGTAAGCGCTAGAGAGACGTTTTATGGCTCATTTTGAAGCTCTTCGCAAGGCCTCATGGTAGTTATCGTTAGATTTCGATTTGTCGCTTAATAAAAAAGTTACAGCCAAAATTCGAAAATTTGGGTTTTTATTTCCCGCCGCGCTATATAATAAATATAAATAGGTATATATATCCTTTAAATTCCGGTTGAAGAAGTAAAGACAAAAGTTTCATGGGCACGTGACGTTATTTGGCACAGCAATTATTGGTGGATGGTTCCATGTCAAAAGTTGCTCAGCTCACTTAGGGCTTTCATTTGGTACCAAATTTGACCACTTTTGAAAACTTTCATTTTTGACCGAAAATCGCCAAGACCCCACCCCACCACACCACAGCACTCTACAGCCACTTTGAGCATGCGGTTCTATGACAAAAGTTGCTCAGCTCGCTTAGGGCTTTCATTTGTTACCAAATTTGACCACTTTTGAAAACTTTTATTTTTGACCGAAAATCGCCTAAGTCCCCACCCCACCCACCACAGCACTCTACAGTCACTTTGAGCATGCAGTTCTATGACAAAAGTTGCTCAGCTCGCTTAGGGCTTTCATTTGGTACCAAATTTGACCGCTTTTGAAAAATTTTATTTTCGACCACTTGACCCCCCACCCGACTGACCCTTCAAACGGCAAAGTGGAACCAGCCCAGCAAAATAGGTACGTCGGACGGCAAAACGGATACCGGGAATGAGCTGGGCACACCAGAAAACCCCTATAGACAAAGTTTTGAGAGGCCAGGTAGAGCCTACTATGGACCTCCAGGAAGCGGTTTCCGACATTGCCCTACAGACGGCAAAGTGGAACCAGCACAACAAGATGGATGAGTCCTACGGCAAAAAGGACACCGGGAATGAGCTGGGCGCACCAGAAAACCCCTATAGACAAAGTTTTGAGAGGCCAGGTAAAGCCTACTATAGACCTCCAGGAAGCGGTTTCCGACTTGAACCTCCCGACGGCAAAGTGGAACCAGCCCAGCAAAATGGGTGGGTCTGACGGTAAAACTGACTGCGGGAATCGATTCTCCGTGCCAGAAAACCATTGTATGGAAGATTTGAGCGTTCAAAGTTAAATAGATAGCGAGAAATTTCGATTTTTCATTTTTCGAATTTTCGCAATCTTTGACGGGCCACTGTGGTCGCTAGGGAAGTGATAGAGAAACGCAACCTGGACCGTTAGTTAGTTCAATATATGTAATTTCTGAATATAAAAAGAAATCAGCTCCAGCTCGTAACGTTCGACCTGAGCGACGACCACAAAAATGGTCACTTTTCGCTATGAGCCGACTTTGCGGCGCCACTGCGGCGCTGTGGCGAAGCTGCGGCGCAAAAAAAGTTGTGATTCTTAAATTCTTTAGAGGGTACTACTAGACCCCATAGCCCTTTAGGTTGGCCCACCGCTGCAGATCACGTGAAAGCGGCGAACATTATGTACAATACAACCATCAAATAGGAGAAACCGGAAAAAAAAACATCGCCGCCATAACCGGTCCGGGGCGCAACTTTTTAACGGTAAGTGATACGGGGCTGAAACTTCACAGACATACTAAACTCGATGTGCTCTACAATTTGCGCATGAAATCTGCGCAGGATTTTGCGCAGCTTCTGCGCAGCTTATTTTACACTGTCTCCAGCCACTTTTCACACATATTATAGGGGTCGCTGCCGCGACCCCTATGATATATACACTAGCGTAGATAGGGGGGGGGCGACCGCCCCTCCCGAAATTTTTTCCAAAAAGCGTCCGCGCGCAGCGCAGACGCCAAAAATGCAATAAAAAATTTTCAGAGGGGGGGGGGGGGGGGGGGGGGGTAGGTACCCCCTCGAAAAAGTCGACCGCCCCCCCCGAAATTTTTTCGTACCTACGCTACTGGATATATATATATATATATATCGCAAAAATAATTGCAGATATGAAGTCACCGAGTTTACCTGTTGCATGCATATAATCAGTAATGTGAGTTGTAGCTGGGGAAAACCCACCCCCTTTTTGGAGGGAAAACCCACTCGCCTCCTGGACCAAGGGTTGGAGCTATGAGCTCCAAAACATAGCAGCAGAAAGCGCGACTCTTTCTTACCTACGTATGCAAAGACCAAGTCATTTGGTTCACTCCTGCTCATTTTATGACATTTTGAAAATGACACCTACTTTTTGGTCCAACCACGCCAAAATTTTGCAAAAGTTTGGACCGATGTAACTTTTTACTGGGTTGGGCTAGAAAAGTTTTGCAAATATCTGCAATGATGGCAAGTCTTCCTCTTTGCACACAGCCAAAATTAGATCGATCCGATGCACCGTTGGTCTGGCACATTGCCAAATGTGGCGGGGAAAAAACCCACTTTGGGGGGAAAAACCCACCCAAATTTTTTGAAAAAATTTTTAACAACCAAACAGGGAAACAATTTGACACTACAACAAGGTACTATCGAGGACGCTGCATCGTCCTATGGTGTCAGCTTTGCATAATTTTGCTTCCCTGGCTAGCCAGGGGCCAAAAACCCTGAAAATGCCATTTCGGCACCCAGGACAGGTGCAATTGTAGATTTTAACAGCCAAATGAACGTAAAAAACCATTCTCTACACGATAGACTAATACGTTTTATCAAATTACATCGTTTTTAGCATTTTTCAAAAATTGCCCTATGTTTATGTGTTAAACTTTATGAAACCTGGCCGTTTGATGCTGCATTTTCAATGGCACATAAGATCTCAAAAAAGGTACCTAGATCGGGTTTTTTGATAGAGTTGAATTTTACAACGGAAGTGTCAGAATAGCGCTATGACAATTTTTGAGACCTGTGAGCAGGCCCGCACCCAGGATTTTGAAAAGGGGGGGTCCAAGGTAAAATGCAACGGGGCGTCTGGTGGGCGGAGCCCCTCCCCAGAAGTTGAAAAATTGTTGCATTTTTGCCCCAAAACAGTACATTGGACGTTAATTTCTTGCAAAAGGTAAATTATCGCGCCGAAGGTACAAAATTTTGTTAAAAATAGCTGTTTTTGCCATAAAAATAGCAAAAATTTTCCGTTTTGTCATCCCAAAAGGGGGGTCTAGACCTCTTGAACCCCCCTGGGAGGTGTGAGGGGTGGGTTTCCCCCCGCTACTTTTTGCACTATACCGGCCTAACGGTACAACCTAGAGAAGTGCAAATGGGCTTAAAAGTTATCATGGTATATAAAGTTATCATCTAGCCCTTATAATAAAAAAGTTCCAGCCAAAATCCGAAAATGTGGGTTTTCCCCACATGGCTATACCCTGACCCCGAATACTGGGGTTGGTTTTTTCCCCATCGGTTGGGTTTTCCCTCCATTGTTTTTACCCCGGCTAATTAACCGTTAATTACTAATATAACTAATATATAACGACAGGGCCTAGAGAGGCGATTTATATACCAAAATGACAGTCTAGACAGGGCTTGATAAGAAAATAATTTATAGCCGGATTACTCCACTGGGTAGTTCAGCAGAGTCCAAAGAGTGACTACCTTGGTTTTTCCCCGACCTCCATACCACTGGGATAAGAGTCGCCCTCTGCCTTTTAAAATGGGTTATATAGCTACATTATTTAAAGGCTGATTATATATTTAAAATTTTCAAAAAGTCGGTAAAATTTTCAAATGTGGCTCTGTATCCCTCAAGTTTTTTGACCAAATTCCCTCTCCTCAGAATTTTTGAAATATGTATATACCCTGGAATTTTTATATAGTGGGCGGGAGGTGGGCTCCCCCACTTTTCGGAGCCCCTCCGCACTTTTGCCCCCCTCCAGCTACTTTTCAGCAAGCCCCCACCCACTTTTTGGGGGCCGCCGGTTTTTGAGTTCAAAATTTCAAAACTTTTTTCAATATATAGCAAATCTATGGACGTATAAGTTCATTTTAAGCTTAGAAACAGCGATTTTTTGCGTTTTTACCTTAGAAATGCCAATATTTCACTAAACATTTCTGGCTTATCCCTTGGCAATTTTTTATGGGAGGGGCTTCATGGGGGCCCCTCCCCATCGATGGGGGGCTCACCCAAAATGGGGAGACCATATTTTTAGAAAATTTTTTCGAATTTTTGGGGGTTTTTTGTGCACAAACTGCTAAAAATCGCTAAAAACTGACAAATTTTAGGTGTTTTAGAAGCTAAAATAGCGAAAATTTAGTCAAAAATCCGGCAAAGCCGGAAAATTTTCTGAAAATTTAGGGTAAAAATGGTAAAATTTGGCAGTTTTCGGGGTTATGGGATGGGAGGTCGGAATTTATGTTAGTTAGGCTTTTCATGGGGAGGACTCCTCGAATGTGGGGGGGGGATCGCCGAATGGGGGGGGGGGCAGGGTTTTTCAAAATTTCACCTGTGCTTTTTTGTGTTTTTTAGAAAATGTGTTTTTTAAAAAATCTGTGATTTTCCTGAAATTCACTTTTCGCAGTATTAAAGTGATTTTTAGTTTTTTTTTAAATTTTGTGTTTTTCTAAAAAAGTGTGCCAAAACACAATAAAAACACAAAAAACAGTGTATCACACAGAAAACGTGCTTTTATTGCATTTAAAGCCAAACCCGACCTATTTTAGTGAAAAATTCGCTTTTTGACGAAATTGAAAAATTTGGCTTGAAAGGGCACCATTCCAGATTTTGGCCACCTGGACCACACATTATGGAAAGAAGCTAGGTAAAACCTTTACTAATTTAATTAATAGACTCTATTAAGCACACGTATGTGTTAATTTAAGGTTTCCTGCTAATGCTTACAGAAATATTCAATTTTGAAAAATGGGCTTTTTCCCGCCGATGGGGTTTTTCCCGCCAACTCTAGGTCACCCCCAGGCATAGGTGTGGCTGGCGAAAAAAGTGGGGGTGGGGGTTTGAAAAAAGTAGGGGGGTTTGGCAAAAAAGGGGGAGGGGGGTCGAGAAAAAGTCGATTAGGGGGTAGGGGTAAGAAAAATTTTCGAGGGGGGTCGGCGAAAAATCGGTTTTTCGCTAAAAAATTGACAATTTTTCTCAATTTTCAGCAATTTTTAGCGATTTTTAAGGTAATAAAGCGAATTTTAGCAATTTTTAGCTAATTGTTTGAAAATTTTCGAATTTTTGGTTTTAACCCATTTGATTCAGCCCATGAATCAAATGGGCTGTGCTTGTTTAGATTTGCCCTACTACCACAACCACATGATTTGCTGTCCCGAGCCTTTATGCTCTTATTCACTGGACGACGCTACTATAATACTACTCTATAACGTTACGCCAACGAAAGCTTCGTACTTTTATACGACTACGATATATTCTACGTATTATGTTACGTGCCTTATACGACCTTGACAGCGACGGATCTGTATTAATT
>JASAND010030301.1:0-46012 GCA_030248195.1 Trissonchulus latispiculum | reverse complement strand
TTTTACATTTTTCGAAATTTTAAATTTTATAAAAATTTTCCTCTCATGACATTCAGAAAATGTATAATGTTATGGGTCCCCGATGAATAATAAATGCAGTATAAGTGATCAAAATTTTGTACACACATTTTTGTGTCAGACTATAGTAAAACTTCAAATGTCTGACAAATTAAGGTTTACATGCTCACTACACATGATTAACGCTAAACTTCTACAACATTGCAACAGGAATTAGAAAGGAAAATGAACAACAATGAACACAAATATCACAGCATCACACTCTACTCTAAGCAGGGTTCTAACATAAAAAGATATTGTTTTCTTGAGGAGAATAGTCTTTGTGCTCATTCTTATCCATTCGAAAAACATCAATTCGCTTTCCAAACACATCAATTAGAATAAATCTATGGGGATAATATTATACTGACACAATTATCTTGTGAACTACTGCAAACCCAATAAAGTTTAAAAGCCCAAACTCATCAGTACCATACAAGCAAACAATGCATCTGCAAACAATATTTGTTACAGAACACGTTGAACCAATTGGGTGTTATCTTTTCTCCTCGTTCGGTCAAAGCAATGTTTTGTATCTAGCACATTAAGTAGTACAGTCGGTCAACCATTCAGTCAAATTCACCTTTAATACAATCAACCAGAATTCTTCTAGTTTTGTGCGGTTTTTGGTGTTTCAAATGAGATTGAGGAAGCGAGTTAGATTGCGACGAAATAAAACTGACTACTGTTCACCAGCATATTTTCAGAGAAAACTTCTAAATGAAGACG
Source organism: Trissonchulus latispiculum (assembly GCA_030248195.1). NCBI lineage: Eukaryota > Metazoa > Nematoda > Enoplea > Enoplida > Ironidae > Trissonchulus > Trissonchulus latispiculum. Next base: position 45,226 of record JASAND010030301.1, on the reverse strand, counting down.
TAAATGCACAAACTGAGTCCGCGATAGGATATCACAACTTTGCATTATCTCCTGGAAGAACAGTAGATACTGACAGTGGTAATCATTTCAAGACTATTCCTAAGTTATCTGACTATGCACTATTAGTATTTTTACGAAGTGTCCATGTTCACAACGTTGCTATTTTCCATTATTCATGTTTTCCGTTAAGCTTAGTGCTACCTGTTCAATACGGTTTCACTGTATGTTTAGAATTACTGGTCTGTTGGACTCTAACCGAAGATACTTTGGTTGGAACTCCGACACATCGGGCGCACACTAATGCAAGAAAGGCCAATCTAAAATCCTTATTCTTAGCAATATAAATAAAGATGTTGTTGGCCGAATTAGCATTCACAAGGATCCATGAAGCGGTCCCCAGGATAAAATCAACTCGGGCGGTAACGCGCCCACTGACGGCGGCAATGGCGAAGTAGGGAAAGGTGTTCATCAGAAACGTACAGAGAGTGACCAGTACCAGCATTTGGGTTACTCTCAGTTGGCGTTCCTTGTTCTTTTTCATGCTTTCAGACAGGATTCCATCCCTCCTACAGTGCAGTGCCAGGAAGGCCATGGCGTAGACGACTATGCTAGAGCAGCTCAGTGATACTTGATACCGTCTATGAAGATCGTTAATGGGTGTGGTCAAAGCCCATGGTGTGAAGCAGAATTTCGAAAAGGCAGGGACTCGAGGTGTGAAATAGGTGGTGACATAGGCTGCGAGCACTACAGCTAAGCTGCAGCTCATTGGCACTGCACTGGCCAGCAGTATGCTGCGGGAAGAGAGCCTTGAATAAGTGATGATACTGGCGCATGCAACAAGTCGATCCAGCGAGACCAAAAGCAGCGCAGTTGGCACACCAAATCCACCCATGAACATGAAAAATGTCTGAAGCTGAATAATACAATCCCACTTGGATACCAGGTCGTTTGCCTGATTGGTATGAAGCAGATAGCTGCGACGAAGCCCTGAAGTCAGTTGGGCCAGTCCCATGAAAAGATCGGCAAACGCTAGGACCATGGGTAGACAGTATTCTTTACGATGCAAGTCTTTGCTAAGCCAGATCACCAAAACGATAATACTATTCCCTCCAACCTGAAGTAGGCCTTCAAATATGTAGATTGAGAATATGATGGAGTAGCTGACATAATCTTCAGCTGTGGCCACAACGCTGCTGTTATTCATCTTGAGGAGTTAGGAATAAAATTGGTTCAGAAGCTCCGTACAGTCTGAGGATTACTGTTAAGAAGCAGACGGTAGAAAATGTCATGGGATGTAGTGTGACGTAAGGAAATATTAATTATCTTCAACAGGTAGAACAATGGTACAACTCACGCGCATTCAAAGCATTTCGGAAACTTTCCGGCTATTGAAAATGTCAGTCTGCCATTGTCATAAGCTGTCCTCTGATTCAGCTTCCTTCCTTGAGTCCAAACTTTCTCATAAGATTCCGGGTGAATTCAGTGACAAAATCTTGTGACAAACTACCGTATGAAATATTCCTTCACTTTAAGAAATATAAACGTGCGTATTTTCAAAAGACAAGGAAGATAAAATTAATTTCAAAGTTTTAGATTCACAAGCATTCATTTCCGCAAACCTAAAAGAGAAAGCATTTGAATTAGGTGAGAACATTGACAGGCTTTGGATCGTCTCCAAATATTAAAGAGAATTGTGTATTAAGAAGGATTATAATTATTCAAACGCTTCTCTTTTCGTCTGTATAGCTATTTTACATAATGGAACCGCTTAGTTCTGTTTTCTAAGCACACTGAAATATACCGACTATAAAAGAGGAAGCTGGAGTTTTTCAATACTTTTGATTTTAATGCTTTGGCACCGAAGGCACCGAATGCTATTGGGACAACAGCAAAGACAACAGCCAAGAATGAAACAGAGGAATAGTAAACTTTCTCTGGCTATGTTGCAGCACAGATAGAGCCAAGCTGGCTGTCCTTCTTAGACAACCAGGCAGGAGCTCCATACACTAGTTCTCCCTGGGTAAGAGCGCTCACAGCGCCCACTGACTCTCTCGGTGATACTCCGTTAGGCGCACTAGGTATTATTTAAATTAAACATAATACCAATAAAGTGATAAATTATATATACATCAAATTATTCCGGAAATATTTAACTGTGTACTTGTGGAATTAGAATTTTTTACATCTACCTCACCCCAGTTGGTGCTCCGGTTAGGGGTACTGCCAGCTTAGAACGTGTGCATTTTTGAGGGAAGGGGATGCTGACACTGAATAATTGCCATAGCAATTACTCGAGGTGTTCTACAAGGCTGTCAGTACGTCCATTACGTCCACCGTAAGGAGGTGTTGTGGTAACATAGCTCCACCAGACAGAGGGCCACCCCTTGACAATCTCGGTAAATTGCCCAGGAGGGATTTTCGAAATAGGGTGCTAGAGCTTATTTTTTGTTCAAGCTCTAGACTTCACATGATCCTCCACTTGTAGCGCAGTAAGAAATCACTGCGCTACAGGAGGTTCAACTAGAATTTTGATTTACGTCCTTAAACCTTTTAATTAATTTCCGAAGATTTAAAATTTAGCATGGTGTTAAATTTTAAATCTTAAAAAATTAATTAAAAATTTAAATACCTCAATTAAAATTCTAATTGGACAGTGACGCAGTTTAATATTTCACATGAGTTTACGAAACTAGCAAAACTGATCAATTAAACTTTATCCCCCCAACAAAAGTTGGTCAACTTCAAAGGCTTATTGCAAGAGATCAACAGAACTTCAGAGCATGATTATACGTCGTTGGAATGCTCGAGATGTGCTCTATTATAAATGGTGTAAAACAGTTTGCTGTAACTTGCTGCTATGAAAAGTTAACCTTAAAAGACTACCAAAAATTGCAGAAAGCGGTAACTTTGTTAATAATAATAAATCTCTGATAAGCTGAAAGCTTTCTAAAGTTTGTTTACATGTAAAGGTTAGAGGAAGCGGACAGCACAACGATTAGTACGAAACTCCGAAAATTGCTGAACTAAGCGGGCTTTTCTTTCTTTCCTATTTGAGACTTGGCCTCCCTTCCGACCCTTTTCTGCAGCCAACACTTTTTCCAATTGCCTTCGAAGTGGGCACTGCTAGATTTCAGCCATCCTAGTCTGTACAGGTATGCGGGGGCAACTTGTGTTGGAAAGAACAAGACTCGTTGCCCTGGGCGAGACTGCAATAACCGTACGCCGGCTTGGCTTGGGGACTATGCTTTCTATCCGTAGTCTTCTTCTCTCCGCCTCTTGTCCGTTTGCGGTCTGCGGAGAGAAACACCTGACGGTCCTCGCGCGGAGCCTAAACGGTGTCGAGCCCTCACCAAAAAAACTTGCCACAAAAACAGCAAATTGTGGTAAATTGGTCATTTTCATAACTTTCACATTCTTTTGATAATTTCTCACTCATTATGCAGCAAAAAATCACCAAACGTGGCAGATTAATATATCCATGTCTGTCACATAATGTGGCCAAAACAAATGCGTCAATATTGAACATGGCTGCTGTGGCGGCACCTTTGATCTTTATAGGTGGAAAATGCCAATTTTTAAATTTTTCCAAATATAGACACGTTGTGTATCAATCGATAGCTAATGGAATGAGGAGCAACTTTTCTCATAGCACTATGGGTCCAAAATGCTGTCTGTGCAAGATAAAATGAGTTTAAGTAATACTGGGCAGTCCTCCAAAGTTAGGTCAGTGCAGCACTCAAGCATGCATTGTGAAAGCCTGGATAGCTAGCCTTGAGCCGCGTCTGCACTAAAATATTACCTTACTAAAGCTTTAATTTGGTGTATCGGTCTCCACCTGACCTTGCAGGGCTCATAACCGGAGTTTTCAAGTTTTACAGCTTTGAACCAGGATAACTCTGTCACAGTTTGGTTTCGAACACTAATATTTGGTCTTGTTTTTAAGAACATATGGGGGCATATTAAGTGTGAAAATGAGCGAAATCCGTGACTATCTATTTTTGACCAAAGTGACCTCATTTTCGCACATAATATGCCCCCATATGTTCTCAAAAATAACTTAGAATATTAGCGTGCGAAATCAAACTGTGACAGAGTTATTCAGGTTCAAAACTGGAAAACTTGAAAATTCCGGTGATGAGCCCTGTAAGGTCAGGTGGAGACCAAGCGCGACCGAAAACAGGGTTAACCGATACACCAAATTAAAGCCTTTACTAAGGTAATATTTAAGTGCAGACGTGGCTCAAGGCCAGCTATCCAGGCGTTCATAATGCATGCTTGAGTGATGCACTGACCTAACCTTGCAGGACTGCCCAGTATAACTTTAACTCGTGTTATCTTGCACAGACAACATTTTAGACCCATGGTTCTATGAGAAAAGTTGCTCCTCGTTCCATTAGCTATCGATTGATACCCAATTTGTCTATATTTGGAAAAATTTTAAAATTGACATTTTTCACCTATAAAGATCAAAGGTGCCGCCACAGCAGTCATGTTCAATATTGACGCATTTGTTTTGGCCACATTATGTGACAGACATGGATATATTAATTAATCTGCCAAGTTTGGTGATTTTTACCACATAATGAGTGAGAAATTATCAAAAGAATGTGAAAATTATGAAAAATGGCCATTTTTAACAAAATTTGCTGTTTTTGTGGCAAGTTTTTTTGAGCTTACTGTAGATGATAGAAACATACGAGTATATACTTTCATAAGACGTGGTTTTATGCGTAGAGTGCAGCTATCTATCGGCCGTTTCTGTAGCTTTTGCCAATCGTTCAGGACAAGCAAAAGAGTACCGTAGGTCCTGTTTTTTATGGTCCAAAATGGTCGATTTTCCAACATTCTGACTTTAAAAATTCGCCAAAAATCCAATACTCAACAGAATCTCTTCAGAGGAGATAGCTGCACTCTACAATATGTCCTTAATGTTTCTGAAAAGGTTTCAGAGCTCTGACTCTTATACAGCGAAAAATTTTTTTAGAGATGGAAGATAGAAGCAATATTTCGCAAAACGCACTTGTCTTGTTTTGAGGACCCATGGGGACTACAAAATACGTGAAAATGAGCAAAATCGGAGATGGTCGAAAAATCGGCAAAAAAGTGACCCCCCCTTAAGTCTTAAAAACTCCTTTAAAATACTTTAAGAATGAAATCTATTCAATATAAATAAAGAACCCTGAAAACAGTTAAATTTCAAACTGCCCAACTCCGAAAATTGGGTTAAAGATTTGTCGGGTACCCGAAAGTGCTCGGGTACCCGGGTAGTGTCGCAATTACCCGACATAGAGCTTCGGGTAGTACCGGGTACCCGGTTCCAAACTTTTGCACCCGTGCCCATGCCTAATTTGAACACTTATTCCCATTCCTTACCCGTTAAAAACGCCAGGTCAAACTGTACCGTAAGATTTCTTAGTAAAATGAATAAGCTAATGTTGGTTTTATGGAAAAGAAGTCGCCTAAACAAGACCAGATCAAGTATGTCTTAATTTATTCTTGTGGATGTTTAATTTCTTTTGGTGAGTTAATGGTGGTGGAGTTCAGTTTAAGGTGCTGGTATCGTTTTGTGCAGTGCTTTTGTGCGTATTTTTTGAAACGCCATAACTTTCGCAATTTTGTGAGTTAGAAAGAGCTTTATACATCATTTTAAAGCTTATAATCTGCAGATTCTCGTGAGAGTACGAAACTAGTAAAAATCCGGAAATAATAGCTAAAATTTTCTGACATACTGACATCTGACAGGCTGAATATAGATCAAAAATTTTTGAACATGGATTTCTCAAAACTGTGGAATCGGCCAAAAATTTTTCTTGTGCTGTCCTATAAAGGACATGTGGGCCGAGGGACATTTTTTTTGGATTTGGCTCAGCAGGTCTTAATGGTAAAGAAAATCCATTAAATGTGCGGTGACACAAAATTTCGCAACTTTGCATTGAGTTTTCTCGCAACTGGAGATAAGAAACATGTCCCTCCGCAATAGTGCGAATTCTCATTCTGCCAAAAATCACGCGAATCCATTGGGTAGTTTTTGAGAAATCGATGTTCAAAACAAAATAATCGCAGTTTTGCCAAAATGGTTTTTCGGCCAAATCTATAGTTTAGAGCAACAAACTCCGGCTAACAGGCATTGATAAAATGTGCAATGAGACTGTATATCGATCGAGTATAAATAAACCAAAATTGTCCGTACGATTTGGCAGTAATTTTGAAAAAACTGATTTTCTCGAAAACGGCCATTTTTGGACCCCAAAAATCGTTTTTTGCTTATACTGACTTAACCACTGGAGATAGCTCAAAAGTTGTAAAAGCAAAAATGTTCATTTTTTGTGCCCTCTTTCCAGCCATATCAGCCAATCTGGTGTCTTGACTATGTGCTGAGACTGAGAGAATAATGGCAAAAACCAAAAATTTCTTATCTTTGCACCTAAAAATGCGGGACTGGTCCCAGAATGTTAAAGAGCACCGAAATAGTATATTTGGAAAGTTTCATCCACTTTCATAAAGAATTAAAGCCTATAGGGTCAAATTTACACAAAGCGATACCAGTACCTTAAGAAGTGCCATTTTCAAATTTAGTGCATGCAAAAAGAATTTCAAGGCAATAGGAAATAGACTCTCGTTATATCACTCGATATCCCTATCAAATAGCTGGGAACCCTTTCTAAATACCTAATCTACTACTTCTCTAATACTCTACAACTACGATCTACTGTTGACGTCAAAGTAAGAGAATTGGCTCTAACTCTGATTAGAGAGAAGATAGATGGATGCTTCTTGTACCCGGTCTCTCGGACAGCCGCAAAGAAACTTCGAAAACCAGCCAGCCGGGTCATAACCGATAAAACTTATATTGGTGCTCTGGCGCCACTTTTTGCCAAGCAATCACCTAGAATGGACTAACCGAAAATGCGTTCTGCTTGCAAATTTGGTAAACATAGGGGGTCGTCATTCCAAAAATGTTGGGACAACAGCCCGTCTGGGGCCCCTCCTTCCTGTCTGTGCCTTGCCAAGTGGGTACACTACGCAAAGGCCCATTCCTGTTATGTCATGCTTATGCCTACCTGCCTGCCTTAACGACATTATCAGACCCTACCCCAGTGACGTACTATGGCCGGTGTCGTATAATATTTTTCTCCCGTGATATTTTTCCTCCCTATAGGGTATAACATCCCACCCGCTAAATGAAACCCAGCCAAGATGCAGCAAATTTAACAGGGTCAAAACATCAACTCTGTTGAAATGTTGGCAAGTTGCAAGTAAAATGCTAAAAACAATTTTACAAGTTAATTTTAGTTATTATTTAATTGTTTAATTAATGTTAATTTGCATGTTAAAAAGAAAACATTTTGCACCTGTTTTAACACTGTTTAAAAAGTGTAAAAAACTGGTAATTTTTGATTAATTTGTTAGTTAATTGTTTTGTTAATAAGTTAATTTCTCAACTGTTAATGACTGTCACCGCTAAATATTCATTAAATTTTCCTTACCGCAAATTATAAACAACTGTTGTTTTTTCACTAAGGCGGTTTTCTTGAAACTGCTGATTTTTTCAAGATGGAATATTTGATCCTTCCAGCCAAAAAATCCTAAAATGAAATTTTGTTTTTAGTTCATTTTTCTAGCTGTTTTCAAACACTGTTCCTCGCACCACAGGATGATCCTCAAAAATTTATATTGACCAGGAGAAAATTTTACCATTGTAAATTACTATATAAATACTGTATTATAAATTATGAACTGTATATGACAAAATTACAATGTGACGTTTAATTAAAGAAATAATGAAATTCTACTTCAGTGGCGATTAAATTTTTACTATCATTAATGTTAGTAAAATTGCTTTAATTTATAATTTGTATAAATGTACAGTTATCGTTAATAGTAAAATTTTCTCCAAGTAAATTTAAATTTTTGAGGTCAAATCATCCTGTGATATCTGTTTGAAAACAACTAGAAAAAACTAACTAAAAAAACTGTGTTTAAAAACAGGTGCAAAAATTTTTTCTTTTTAACATGCAAATTAACATTAATGAAACAATTAAAAAATAACTAAAACTAACATGTAAAATTGTTTTTAGCATTTTACTTGCAACTTACCAACATTTCAACAGAGTTGATGTTTTGACCGTTAAATTTGCTGCATCACTTGGCTGGGTTTCATTTAGAGGGGGAAAATATTATAGCTGAAAGGGGGAAAAATATTATACCCTATAGGGGGGAAAAATATTATGCGACACCGGCTCGGCAATATGGTTTCCTCAACCGCTTGGCCACAAGGATGATGATGATGATGAGGGCATTTTAATTTAATTTTCTAAAATTCAAATCTGGGACCCTCATTTTCATGTTCCGCTCGGTCCCAGGTTACAACTTAAAAACGACTAGTTCTGATTTATTAAGTCAAATAAATCAAGCACAAAATCACAGCTAAAACACTTCACATTGGCTTGTTGCAACTGCAAAGGACAAGACGAAAACAGACAACAAATAATAAGAACAAGGACAATAATAGTAAGCGAACAGAATAAAGCAAAGTGACAAGTTTCATTCAATCACATTAAGTTACACAATCAACCACTCCATCAATCAATAAATCAATTTTTAGTCTATTAAAGTCTTCAAGAATCGATAATCGATAATCAAAATCAGGATTAGCCATCCTCCTTTCCTTCCAGCTGGTGAATTTCTGGTCGAATGAAGTTTTCCACCAAATCTTTCTTCAGGGCAGCAAGCTTCGATTCCGCCAAATCTCGACTGCTGAAACAGAAACCACTAGATTAGTGTCATCATGAATTTCTAAACCCGTAGCGGGGAGGCCCCTCTCAGGACCTATCAGGCCAGTACCAGGCATAGGGAAAACGCAGTAACCAAGGCTGCTCTCTACTACTAAAAAATTAGGTAGAGCAGCTCCCGAAAACCTTAATGTTGACTATCTAGTCGAAGTAACTGACCCCACAGTCTAAGGATACTTTACACTATAAAATCTAAAGCCAGTATTGATTCTGTTCCTTAGCAGTGCCCCCCCCCTAGGGTTGCGCCGTTAGCGAAATTACGGGGCCGGGGCCTTCCCAAAGTGCGGGGCCGGGGCCGGGGCCGGCCCGGGCCCGGCCCCAAGCCCCGGCCGCGTTACATGGCCCCGGCCCTCTGGGGCGCACATAAGGGGGGGCGGGGGGGGCGGCCGCCCACCCGAAACCAGATGTAAAGGAAAATTTTTATTGTCCGCGCGTAGCGCGGACGTAAAATTTCAAAAATTTTCGCGCCGTCGGCGCGAAATTTACCTCACTTTTGCTTAATTTACCCTTATTTCGGCGTTTTAAACCTTTCAATAGCAACTTTTTAAACTTTCCCAAAAATTTTCGCGCCTTCGGGTTCGGCGCGAAATTTTTTCTATTTTTGCTGAATTTACGCCATTTTTGCATTTTAAACGTTGGTGTCCAAAATTTTTCAACTCTGGGGGGGGCGATGCCCCCAGACACCCCCCCAATTTTTCTGAGGTCCGCCCCCCCTGAAAAAAGTTCCTATGTGCGCCACTGCCGGCCCTGTTACACGGCCCCGGCGGCCCCGACGGCCCCAGCGTCCCCAGACTCCATTTAACAGCCTTTGGCTTACCCCTTTGCAAGAGTACTGGCAATATACCTCATACTGACAGTCTTTATGCTTCATTCGGATCCTATGTTTAGTACATTGTGAGTCATTTCTCTATTCAGAAGTCCTATCTTCAGCAGTTCAGCACAGCTTAGGCAAGATTTTTGTGCTCAAATTATGTAAATTAGGTTTATACAATATTTAAGCAGCAGAACTGACAGCCTACACGCAGTCTTTGCCTGTCAGCAATCTAAGCGGTTGCGGAGTTTTGAGCACCACTGTTGCTTAGGAGCTACACATAGGTGCATTAGGGAATTAAGTAGTTAGCGTTTGACAGGCGAATCATGAAATTACAATAAATGTTTGGCTTTTCCATAATTTGGAATGAAGTAGGAAGAACGTAGGTTGTGATACCATTTATTGATAGGCAGCCAAGTGAGGCTGATTTCGCAGATATCGGTGAACGGATCTTCGAAAGGCTTTGGACGTCGTCTGATTGACAACTTCATCAGGTAGAATGTTCCACAGTCGGGTAACAGCAGGTATGAAGCTTCGCTGGTGGTGTGTGGTCCTCGATCTTGGAACGACCCGAGCCATATTGTTGGCAGTGAAGTCGACCGTGTTCTGCCCACACAACTTGGAGGAATCAGGTTGATTAGCGGCACTGGTCCTATTCCATGGAGCAGCTGCCAATAAATAGTTAAAGCTCCAACCCATTGACGATGTCTCAGGCTATCTAACTTGAATGTTGGGAACAACCGATTTGCCGACTTCTGAACGGCTTCAAGGGATTGGAGAACGTATTTAGGCGCATTCAGAAATAATGGCAGGTTGTATTCCATCGTGGGTCTGATCAACGCAACATATATATGATACCTTGCGATCGGAGACAAGCTCTCAGCGGACCGCCTGAGCATGCCCACTAGCTTTCCTGCTAGACTAGCCTTGTTGAGGATGTGGGAGTTCCAGGAAAGACTGCTGGAAAATTCCACCCCCAACAACTTCATGGAGGCAGTCGTCGGAAGGGTTTGACCGCCCACGGTCAGTTGCCTGAGTTGATGACTGTCGCGCCTCCTAGACACATTGATAGTCTGTGTTTTCGGAAGTGACAGCTTCAATTGCCATTTTCTTGTCCAGTCCCAGATGGCTTCTAGATCTGCTTCCAGCATGACAGTCATTGTTTCCCTTGCATTTTCAGAAGGAATGGCCGCTGCCACAGAGGTGTCATCCGCAAATATAAAACATTCATTACCCACCACCAGTGGTAAATCGTTTATATAAAGCAAGAATAGAAGTGGTCCCAGAATTAACCCTTGGGGAACTCCTGCAGAAATTGGCCGGGGGGGTAGACAGACTTCCGTCGACAAGCACTGCTTGCAGTCTTCCTGACAGATAGTCAGAGAGCCAAAGATGGATGTTGCCCTGGATGCCATATCGTTCCAGTTTATATGTCAGACCCTTATGCCATACTGTATCAAACGCGGCGGCCAGATCAAGTCCTACTATTCGCATTTCTCCACCATCGTCCAGAGCTGTTTCGCAATAGTGCGATAAAAGCAAGCATGGATGAAAGGTCGAGTGTGCTTTTCTGAAACCGAATTGGTACTCAGACAAAAGCTAGTTTCGTTCAAGATAGCGGTAAAGCTGGACGTGGATTATTCGCTCCATGACTTTGGAAATGCAGGATAGCAGTGCGACAGGCCTGTAGTTCGTGGCAAGAGTGCGGTCGCCGCAGTATTGCTGAACCAAATACTGTAATTCGACGGCTGAGTATGAAAAAGTCTCATCTGTTACTTTAAAATCTCGAGAAAAATGCGAAAAACTGTTTCTCCATATCATAAACGCCGTAAGATATTTTCAGTATGACCATAAGACTGCCCTATTCAATAGAAGACTATTCTGAAATTTCCGACTCTTGAAACCAAATCCTTCGAGCTGTAGGTGCCGGTAAGAGTTTTTCAATCAACTGAAAATTTACGTGTAATTTATGGAGTTAGGCCATTTTCCACAAAATTGTTTTGGCAAATTGTCACATATATGACATTTTAAGTAGATGAATTGCACGTCTTGAGACATTTTCGGTCGCAGATTAAGATGAAATTAGAATAACACTGTCTTATAGAGATAGGAACTACTGCGATTACACGTAGTCACTACTTTTTGGCATTCAGTGCGCTATAGAAGCGTCAGAAAGATGGGATCTTCTCACACAATGTGCGCTATGCCTAGACCTCCACATTGGAGTAATAAAAAGGATACGTCCGAGATGGGACTTTTTCACACTCAGCCGTCGAATTGTGCTACTTTGTTATTTTATATGCTAAGGGAAGGGAAGACTAGCGCCTGGTAAGAAATCAGAAACCTTTACTTAGGTATTTAAAAAATAATTTCAGTTCGATATCAAAAGAAATATCTAGTGACAAGTCAATCATTTCGCGATCGTTTCGCGCAAAATAATAATCTAAAATTGGTTTTTCTAATTTTAATTTGTCAATAGTTTAAAATAAGTTTGCAGTTTTCTTTACAATACAACATTATCTTGCGACATTAACTCCTATTGGACTAGTGAAACTAACGAAATATCAACAAACGGAATTGATATTAGTTTTCTAAATAGATCAGAGACGAACTTTAACTTTCCTACCTATCAACTTTTCTAAGCAAACCTTGCTGAAATGGAAACAAAAAGCTTCTGGTTCGATCAAAAAAACTGGAATATCTCTAAGTCTAAATTTAATATAGTATATATTATTACATTTTATTTAAATTAATTTATTTAGCAATAATAGTAATTTATTTAAATATCTAATTGTATATTCAAAATAACTAACAGAAAATAGGGAACGTGAAGCATTGTAAAACAGAAAGTTTTTTATATTTCGAAAGTTTACAGGAATTACTGAATTATTATTAATTTTAATTAATTAGATAATTACAAAATGATGCGGGATTTTGCGGGATAGGATTTATCAAATTTGCGGGACTACGAGATCCCGCGGGACAGAAAAAGCAAATTTAGTTCGGGGCCGGAGGGGCGGGCCGAAAAAATTCGTCCCGCGTCCATCTGTGGCTGGCACAATGTCACGTTACAGAGAATTGTGTGCTGTGCGACATATACTAGTGATGTTTCAGCACCTGAAACTGAAACTGAAAATATTTTCAGTCAGTACGTATTTCAGTTTCAGCACCTAAAACTGAAACTGAAACTGAAATTTATTTGGATGAGACCTGAAACTGAATCTGAATTTGAAGTTCCTATGAGCAACCGTCTGAAACTGAAAATCAAATAAAATGACACCTGAAACGGAAACTGAATTTGAATCTGAAATTCCGACGAGCAACCGCCTGAAACTGAAATAAAAAGGCTGCCTGAAATATCACTACTACATACGCCAAGAAATAGCCATATGCACAGCAGAAAATATATAATAAAGTGTGTTATATAAGTCCAGACGGCCCGACGGGGCCCACGGGGCCGCCGGGGCTTACGGGGCCGTCGGGGCCCACGGGGCCCCCGGGGCCGTGTAACAGGCTCGGGCCCCAAAGTCAACGGGGCCGGGCCGGGGCCGGGCAGTTAAAAAATTTTGCGGGGCCGGGCCGAAACGGGGCACGGCCCCGGCGCAACCCTACCCCCCCCCAACTGATTTCACAATATGTGAATCGTTACACAACTGCCTCCAAGCATGTTTACTATGTGTACTTGGAAAAGTACTCAGGTAATTAATCAAAAACTCAACAACGTTTGTAAATAGAGATATTTTAACCATTAAAATTTTAAATCCACCACTGAAGCAGAAGTTAAACAGCTTCTCTGCCGGATATTGTTGCATAGATTAGCCAGATTAATTCACCAAACAGAAATAGCTCAGAAAAACACACAAAAAGAAAAAATCAAAAACATTGTGAATGGTATCTATGCCATATTAAGGGGGGGGGGGCTACGAATAACACTAAAAGTTCAATGTCGGAAAAGCTAGCTAGTCTTTTGCCACATAACAGTATTAGGTTTAGTGTAAAATAGTTTAAAGTTTGAAAGAATTCCATGCAGCGTAGCGTGCTGTGGAGCCATCAGAAGTTGGTGCTGTCGGTCCAAAGCTCGACATGACACATACACAAACTTCGCCTCGCCCTGATCGCTATGCGCAAGGTACGGTACCCAAATTTTCCAGAAATAGTTCTGACATATAGTGCTTTGATATCCTGTAAAATAATCCTTAGATCAATGTATACTTTTCTGTGAGATACAATCAAAGTGCGAAAAATTGGGTGTTGTAGGTCTATACGGGTGGAGGTTAACTAACGTCTAATGAGCTGTGGTTTACCAAATGAACCCAACTTTGCTCCAATTAATACTCCAAGTATCTGGCTTACCTTGTGTGAAAATGACGTGATTTCGTTAATCCCTGCGTTCGCAGTGCTAAATTACATTATCGATATTTTCGCTGTTATTTGGTGCCATTTCGAAGATGTGAGTCAATGACTCCCAAGTACTGTGGCAGAATCGGCTGAAACTTTGCGCATTATAGGTCAGTGAGTGTACCAAGATGTGCAGAAAGCTAGATCACTAAACATCGCTCCAAAGCTTAGAAATGCTAGATTGATTTCCCGAAGTATGGATGACGATCGCTCCAAAAAGCTTTAAGACAGTTGTAAGCGCATACTGCACGAAGCGAGCGTAATATCGAAAAACGGATTTCATATTCGGATTCAGCAGGTCAAGTAACCCCTATAAGCACCTTTTCGGCAAAATCGGAGACAAAAAATTTTTTGACCCCATTTTTACTGCGCTTAGCTAGCTTTTCAGGCCTTAAAATAAGGGTTATTTCTTAACGAAAACTTTGCTAGCACACTAACCAAAAAACCAAAACCCTCGAAACTTACCCACAGTTTGCCCCAATTAGAGCCTAATAATTGGTAAAAAGCTGGGCTAGGCTAGGGGCTGCCAATTTTATTAGATCGAAAACGGCGCACGGTCACCTCGCAACTTTTTGCCAAATTTCAAACTTTGACCTGTTATTGCGGAAGAAGGAAGCAACGCTCGAAAGCCGGAATACTTCTAATATTTAGTACTTGTAACAATAAACATTTGTGGTAAAAAGTGACAAGATCGGTCAAGCCGATAATTCACCAGAGCTGAAAAAATGTTTTTGAAAAAACCCATTTTTCGAACTAAAATTTGTACTTTGGCGTCCTGCCAAAAACGGTGTATATGAGATATATTGTTGCCCACCCTAAACTTTTTTACTTTGGTATGTTGGCTAACAATAGGCGAAAAAGTAGCTCTCTCCGACGATGTCGTGCCAACCCGTTCGTAGCCCCCCCCCCTTAAGTGTCTAAAAGCGAACCTGTGCGGTGGGGTTCGAACCTCCACATAGTACTTGATCTTTGGCTCCGTCCCACTGGCCCGCACGGTCAGCGTGCTCTCATCCTCCATCGTGAACGTGATCATCTGGCTGGATCCGCTCACCGGAAGGACCGGGATCCCGTCCGGCTGGGACGAGTCAAATCCCACAGTCAAATCCCGAACAAATCGGATGGACAGGCCGCCACAGCAGTCTGGATACTGAAAAAACAAACAGCACAGCAACATATTGTATGCAAATTGGATTAATACCGTATATTATAGTGACTTAATCGATAGCACCAACCTGAAAACTAAGAAAATTATATACAAATTTAAATTTCTAAGGAAACTATTATTGCTAATTTATGCTTGTACCCCTCGTGGATATGTCTGATAGTCAGCGTTACCCCACTTTCTTGATGTAAAAGTGTTCGTACGTGTGTAGAAAAATCTGAACTTTTAAAAGAAGAAAAACAGCAAATATAAAAAGAAACACATTGTTTTATCACTGTCAAATGATTGTTACAGAAACAATAATAACCCGATATATAATAAATTTGTTTTAAAAGACAAACAAGCAAGCCAATGGGACAATTTTTTGTAGATTCCACTCACAGTTTTTGGGGAACCAGTCCAATTTCGTAGCCGTTCAAAAATGTCTCTGGTAACGGTGGGATCAGGCGAGATGAAGTAGGAGATGTGGGTCAAATGATAGCCGTAGCTGGAAGAGCAAACAAGAAAACAGTATTAAGGTGCATTCATAGTTCCTGTCGCTGAAGCTGACGCCCGTACGTAAGTGTCTGCATGCGATCGTGAGCATGAATTCGTTACAACTGATTTTAAGAGAGGCCGAATAAAGATTAAATTGTGCTTTATATTAACTCAGAGAGCTGGAAACCGTTCTTTTTAAAGCGAACTGAAACTGAAACTGAAATTCCGACTGAAACTAAAACTGATTCTGAAATTATTTTACGTTGCCGACTGAAACTTAAACTTAAACTGAAATTATTTCGAACCAGGGACTGAAACTGAAACTGAAATCTGCTACTGAAACTACACTACCTGTCAATTAATTGAAAGTCACATAATCCCTTATTAAGTCTTGAAAACTCCTTTAAAATACCTTAAGAATGAAATCTATCCAATATAAATAAAGACCCCTGAAAACAGTTAAATTTCAAACTGCCCATCACCGAAAATTGAGTTAAAACTTTGTCGGGTACCCGAAAGTGCTCGGGTACCCGGGTAGCGTCGCAATTACCCGACATAGGGCTTCGGGTAGTACCGGGTACCCGGGTCCAAACTTTTGGACCCGTGCCCATGCCTAATTTGAACACTTATTCCCATTCCTTACCAGTTGTTAAAACACCAGGTCAAACTGTAAAGATTTCCTAGTACATATGAATAAGCTAATGTTGGTTTTATGGAAAAGAAGTCGCCTAAACCAGACCAGATCAAGTATGTCTTGATTTATTCTTGTGGATGTTTAATTTCCTTTGGTGAGTTAATGGTGGTGAGTGAGTTCAATTTTAAGAAGCGCCATTTCCAAATTTAGTGCAGGCAAATAGAATTTCAAGGCAATAGGAAATAGAATCTCGTTATATCACTCGATATCCCTATCAAATAGCTGGGAACCCTTTCTAAATACTTAATCTAGTACTTCTCTACTACTCTACTACTACGATCTACTTTTGACGTCAAAGTAAGAGAATTGGCTCTAACTCTGATTAGAGAGAAGAGAGATGGATGCTTCTTGTACCCGGTCTTTGAGAACGGCCAGTGGACTGGACAGCCGCAAAGAAACTTCGAAAACCAGCCAGCCGGGGCATAACCGATAAAACTTATATTGGTGCTCTCGCGCCACTTTTGCCAACCAATCACCAAGAATGGACTAACCGAAAATGCGTTCTGCTTGCAAACTTTGTAAACATAGGGGGCATCATTCCAAAAATGTTGGGACAACAGCTCGTTTGGGGCCCCTCTTGTTCTGTTAGTTCTGCGGTAACTTCAGATGTGAAACCGACTACAACTACTCCTGTGCAAAATATCCTACGCGAACAGATGTTGCACAAATTTTTGCTCCCTTTCATTTGGATATGATTGAAACTTCTTCCGAAAGCCAAAATAAGTCAAAGAAGGAGTAAGTGGATCGGGGATTTCAAAATTTCCGATAATCCAAAAAATCCATAATTCGTCTCTGAGAAACCTGCTCCTGAGCCTTATTCTTATTTAAAAGGGTGACAAAGCCACAAATTCAAGGCGTAACCACCAAAGCCGCTTAAACGTCTGTGATGGGGGAGGAGGATATTTCGCCTATTCCTCCGGATCTTTCTGTTGATTTGCCACTGGCTTCGGTGGGTATTGCTGAGAACGCCGACATTAGGATGCGGGTGGCGCAGGAAAACCAATCCTCTCCTTTATCGGATGGTATCCGGTCCAAACCTGGGTTGAATGCTCTTATCAAAGAGGTCTCGTCATGGATTCCGGACCCTACAGATAAGACACCTTCAGGTTTGAGTATAAAACTGTTCCCCAGGCTACTGCTTGACCCACCACTACCCCCACCTTGTCCAGCTCTCGACGACGAACAATTCGAGAATGTACCGCAGGCCGGCCCAACTGAACGCAAAAATTTAGACAATTTGTATAGCTTTGGTCAAAAACTTTGAGTCCAATTTGTTGAACGTCAGTTCTCACAGATGAGGGCATTTTAATTTAATTTTAGAAAATTCTAAACTGGGACCCTCATTTTCATGTTACGCTCGGTCCCAGGCTATCTTACAACTTAAAAACGACTAGTTCTGATTTATTAAATCAAATAAATCAAGCACAAAATCACAGCTAAAACACTTCACATTGGCTTGTTGCAACTGCAAAGGACAAGACGAAAACAGACAACAAATAATACGAACAAGGACAACAATAATAGTAAGCGAACATAATAAAGCAAAGTGACAAGTTTCATTCAATCACATTTAGTTACACAATCAATCAATCAATCGATTAATCAATGAATTTTAAGTCCATTAAAGTATTCTCCAGAATCGATAATCAAAATCAGGATTAGCCATCCTCCTTTCCCTCCAGCTGGTGAATTTCTGGTCGAATGAAGTTGTCCACCAAATCTTTCTTCAGGGCAGCAAGCTTCGATTCCGCCAAATCCCGACTGCTGAAACAGAAACCACTAGATTTAGTGTCATCATGAATTTCTAGACTCGTAGCTCGGAGTCTCATCTCAAGGTCTAGTGGGGCCCGGCATAGGATAAAACGCAACCTTAATGATGACTATCTACTCGAAGTAAGTAACGCTCAAAATAGTCAGCCCCGACTAATAGTCACTGAAGAGATATAGGATACTTTACACTGACTATATAAAATCTAAAGCCAGTATCGATTCTGTGTCATAGCAGTGCCCCCCCACTGATTGCTTAATATGTGAAGCGTTACACAACTCTCTCCAAGAATGTTTTGGAAAAGTACGTTAGGTAATTAATCAAAAACTTAACAACGTTTTATAATTTTTACCTTTTGACATCTTTAAATCCATCACTGACGCAGAAAATTAAACAATTTCTCTGCCTGATGTTGCATACAATCAGCCAGATAATGCAGCAACCAGAAAAAACCCAGAAAAACAAACAAAAAGACCATCAAAAACTATGTGATAAGTGTGTGTCTAAAAGCGAACCTGTGCGGTGGGGTTCGAACCTCCACATAGTACTTGATCTTTGGCTCCGTCCCACTGGCCCGCACGGTCAGCGTGCTCTCATCCTCCATCGTGAACGTGATCATCTGGCTGGATCCGCTCACCGGAAGGACCGGGATCCCGTCCGGCTGGGACGAGTCAAATCCCACAGTCAAATCCCGAACAAATCGGATGGACAGGCCGCCACAGCAGTCTGGATACTGAAAAAACAAAACACAGTAGAATTGTATAGAAATTGGATTAATACCGTATATTATAGTGACTTAATCGATAGCACCAACCTGAAAACTAAGAAAATTATATACAAATTTAAATTTCTAAGGAAACTATTATTGCTAATTTATGCTTGTACCCTTCGTGGATATGTCTGATAGTCAGCGTTACCCCACTTTCTTGATGTAAAAGTGTTCGTACGTGTGTAGAAAAATCTGAACTTTTAAAAGAAGAAAAACAGCAAATGTAAAAAAGAAACACATTGTTTTATCACTGTCAAATGATTGTTACAGAAACAATAATAACCCGATATATAAATTTGTTTTAAAAGACAAACAAGCAAGCCAATGGGACAATTTTTTGTAGAGTCCACTCACAGTTTTTGGGGAACCAGTCCAATTTCGTAGCCGTTCAAAGATGTCTCTGGTAACGGTGGGATCAGGCGAGATGAAGTAGGAGATGTGGGTCAAATGATAGCCGTAGCTGGAACAGCAAACAAGAAAAAGTATACTACTTCCAACTGGCAACATCACAGGCACAGAGAGAGAGAGAGTTGTGTTGCAAAGCCCAAAGGATGCGCCAAGCCCCTGCCCCGCAAACAGGATCCTAGCTAAGCACCCCAAACCGCAATCAGATAGGCAGACTTGACGACTTAGGGGATAGACTATCAAGCCTACTGGGGTCCAATTTGCAGGAGAGAGACCACAATATGAATTTGCGTGGGGGTGGTTGGCTTATCTTGGGGACTTTTCGAGTTAAAGAGATAAACTCAATAGAGAGTCAAAGAGATAAACTCTTTAGAGTTACGCTGAGCTAAATGAACTAAATTTCCTGTTTATGAAAACTCACTCTACTATTTTGAGAAAAAAAGGTCTTCGGAAAAACGTCGAAGCCTTCCTGTTTCAATTCTTTTCCACTAAAGCGTGCGCTAGATTCATGATTTATCTGAAAACGTATGAAAGCTAGAAAAATCAATCACTGACTTTTGGTAGAGCACTTCCAGTTGGTCGCAAAATGTTCGTCCTTCAAAGTTCAGATGGGTTCCCATTTCGGCAAAAATTGCGGCCGCCAAAACACCATCCTTGTCCAAAGACTCACCACACATATACCCTACAAGAGAACAGAAAACACAAGGAGTGAGTTCAACAACTAAAATAAATAAATGCTGAAATGAAATATTGATTGGACTTTAGAAAATGTTTTATGTGGGTGCACCCAAACTGGAGGACATATCATTTTTAAAATTGATTGTGAATGTTTAAGTTTCTTTTGCGTAAAAGCTGCAAAAAATTGCTAAAAAGGACTAATTTTAGAGTGGTTTCCAGTTAAAATAGCAACAATTTCATAAAAAAATTCGGACGAAGCTTCAAAAAAATATTGAAAATTAAGGATGGCAATGATGAAACTTTTTGGATTTTGGGGGAGGGAGAGTCGCCAATTGGGGCTTACCCTGCCCTTCAGTACAAATACAGCCAGCCAGCACCACTCTGCTTTGAGAGGATAACCATCCTGCTACACATCCATCTTATAGACCAACAGTTTTAACTTAATTTTAATCTAACGTTAATTTAACTTTAAAAACCGTCAATTTCACAGCAAAACATAAAACAGTCACTGACCAATAGACTCCTCCCAAGCCAGGAGAACCTCCTTTCCCAGATTGCGCAGCTCATGAGATCGATTACCCATCCATTTGAAGCCCGTCAGAGTTTCCTGGAAAAACAACGACAAAAAACCGAAAACCTCACAGCAAGAGTGACTTGTTCAATAACAACCAGAGAAATATGTACGGATACACGAGGTAGGTAGGTCCCGTCCGCTAGCCGGTGAGCTGTCGCGAGGCCCTCCACAGAGGCAACCAAGGCCCGATAACTCCGACCGCGTCGGGGCTATCCACATTGGATGTGTGAAGCTTAAAACCAGAGGATCACCACCACACTTTTATGTGCCGGCAAGCTGGACAAACCATTGAAGTCAGCTCAGAAGGCTAAACATTTACACCTAGTGAAGTGTACCGGTGTGGTCACCCCACTGAGGCGGTGCTGACCTGTCCTGGTCGACCTCCATCCGTCCTTACTTATTCCTCATCGTGTCACCAGATAGCGGGTAGACTTACCTGTTATAAGAATCTTGGGCGAGTCAGCAAGGCTTGCCATCTGTGTGCCTGCTAACTGGTTACCTGTACTGGCAGCATATACCCCTTGGATAATTCCTGATTTTAAGGAATGGACGTGGTTGGGTGTCTACTAATGTTGTTAGCGGCGCCATTGTTGCCCTGTCAAACTCTAAACACATTGTAGCGGTAACGAAGCTATATAAGTGGCTTGCTGCCAAATTAACTACTGCTCTTCCTGCCAGGTCTGTCGTTATAAGTTATATTTCCCGTTAATATTATAAAATATATATAGGGTGCCTAAACATAAAAACAAGAGGGAAGGTACCCTCCCAGACACCCTAACCAGGAGGGAGTATAAAATGGTGTGCAGTCGGGGGTGGGGGCCTTCTACAATCCTACCCTGCCCGCCTAATCCCCTAAAAAGGACTATTGGAGGGGGCTGCCAGGCAAGAGGGATCGTACATGAGTTGGAACGCCTCACCTACCATCGCTCTTGCGGGAAGGGAAGTCCCTTGTGTGGCTTGAGCTTTCGACCACACGAGGGATCTTTACCCATACAGAGTAGCAATCCAATCTTTCTCGAAAGATCAGATCACTACGTACGAGGAGCCGCTGTCAGGGTCCAGCCTCAGTTAATCTTCATCCGGCCGGATGACATACTGTCCGGCAACAGTATGCCTTTCCTATATCCGCAGAAATAGGACCCTCCCGGCCCGGTAGCGTGGCCCTGCGCTAGATCCACATAGTAAACTATATGGATCCCTCACCGGGACGGATACACGAAAATATTGCGTAATTCCGGTGTTGTCAAAGTCACTAAATATCAACAGTATGACAGCAGCTACACAAATGCGCATGAAATGTCAAACACATAACAACACCTAAAGCCAATGTGAATCCTAAAACAACTGAAATGGGAACCTGATAGTTAAATCCTTCAGCATCTGCAATCGTCTTCATCAGTTTGGATGAAACTGTGCTATTCAGCATGTACACATCTTTGCCTAGAAAAAAAGTCAGAAACCCACACATACGTAAGTACATAAGGGTATTTGTTACCGAGAGGGGCGGGCCCCCCCCAAAATCGCCCCCTCCCGGATTTTTGCATCCCCCCCGGGATTTTTGGGGGCCCAAATTTTTGCCAAAATAGGAAAAATTTTCCGGCTTCGTCGGAGACCTTTTCGTAAAAATGGCTATTGTTAGCCTAATTCCTGGCATTTTGAGAACTTTTTGCCTCTCTACGTGTAAAATATGCCAAAAATACCAATGTTTAGCCCATTTTAGCAAAAATCCCGCCGAAAAAAAACCTAAAAAATACCCTGTACGTATCATGAGAGAAAAGAATAAAAAAGCAAACAAGAAAAACTATTTACACTTCAATGGGAGAGCCAAGTAAAGCCAAGCCAACAGCTTTTCGGATGTTCGCTGAAACTTATTCCTGCGAAGCAACTGCAAGGGCAATCTGTTAAGTATTTTAGTTTTGAATAAAATATCAGTCCAAAACGTGAATACCCAAAACAACGTTCACCTTTCTTCCGTTACCGGTTTCGAGTGGTTCTCCCACTCTTCATCAGACGGATCCTGTCCCTTCTGCGCCACAAAATTCCATTAAATGGGAAGGTCGGGGACAAAGCTATTGATTGGGAGGCTGGGCAGGACCGCGAATGTAAATGTCAGGGATTCCTAATTTGGGGATAAAGTTCTGTCCGGTGGGGACTAGGGAGTGGGGAGGGACTGTGGCACAAATGTTCAGGGGGCTTCAGAAGGCTCAGGACGGTTTTCAACAGAATGGACGCTAGTAAACTCGGACCCGGGAGAATCAAACCTATCTTGTGATTTTGGAAACCACAACCACGATTTGAAGGACTTGCGTGTAACTGTTATTGATTTTGCCGAAGAAGAAACGTGTAGAAAGAACAAAGAAAAACAATGGATCAGCCACGTTTTTAGTGACTATCCTTTTGGAATCAATTGGGAACATATCCTTCGTTTCAACAAGTCGCCACCCCCCGGGTCCGAGTTTACTAGCATCTATTCTGTTGAAAACCGTCCTGAGCCTTCTGAAGCCCCCCGGACATTTACATCGCGGTCCCGCCCAGCCTCCCAATCAATAACTTTATCCCCGACCTTCCCATTTAATGGAATTTTGCGGCGCAGAAGGGACAGGATCCGTCTGATGAAGAGTGGGAATAGGGACCCGAGTAAACAGAGTTTCTTTGGGGGGTAGCCCAAAGAGGGAACCATTTCGTTGACCCCGGAAGGGGATCGTAAGCCACTCCACCGCGGCAAGGCGCATTCCATTGAAGCAGCAAAAGAAAAGGAAAGCAACAGAATCCTGGCACAACCAAATTAGCCATGCCAGGACTAAATCCATCTTTGGTAGCCTTGGACCGGTCCCTCCTCGAAATGAAACCGGCTTGTCCAAGGCTGAACGGACTCTCTTATCCCAACTGCGGACTGGTAAAAGTCTGCTCTTAGTCCAATATCGTCACCAGCTTGATCCGGCCGGATGTCCCTCCCCCGCTTGTCCCGACTGCGGGGGTGCAGAAGAATCCCTGGAGCACCTTCTGATAACCTGCCCACAAAAGGAGTCTGTCCGACGGAGACTCCTTCCTCCCGACCCAAGCCTGACCGTCCTTTGGAATGACCCTGCCCGGGTGCTAGGGTTTCTGAGGGGTACTGGGCGCCTTTAGCCCAGCAGTATGGATCACCGCCTGGCCACAAGAATGATGATGATGAAGAGGGGGAGAACCACTCGAAACCGGTAACGGAAGAAAGGTGAACGTTGTTTTGGGTATTCACGTTTTGGACTAATATTTTATTGATTCCTTTGTATCCCCTGTGGATCCGTGAATTAGCAGCTGTTCTATCGATTATCTTTGCTATTTTAGTTTTGAACTATGTCCGTACTGGTGAAAAGTTTTAGAAAAGCTCTTTGCTAGTCCCGTTTGTGACACAAATTGCTCTCTTCATTTACCCGCCATGCCTCAATACGAGTACGATGTCACAAGAGTCAAGATAATATTTCCAAAACAGGAAAATAATGCCTGCCACATTACCATGTAAAGGAGAACAAAACAGTAGAAACATAAAAATTGTAGAAGGGCAATGAATAGCCGACATTATAAAGGTAAACTACAAACTCATCAATTCTCTGCCAAAACACCGAATACACAAAAATCATTCTACTAAATGGATGGCTGAAATAGGAAAAAATAATAGTCTAAGAAAAAACTGAGGAAAAATTAAAATTTATAGGAAAAACCAAAGGAACCGACAGGACATACCTACGTACCGGTTTTTCCAGGATTCTTCTTCTTCCACCCCTCCCAGACCCACCAGGCCAGGAGGCCGCCGATCTCATTCCCGCTGAAAATTCTCCAATCACTACCACTAAAATGGGCAAAGAAAGGAAAAGTAAAATAAATAAAAATAAAAAGCTAAGAAATTCAAAAAACCTATGCTTGCAAACGTACGTACAACGTACAGTGCGCAAAGCTTCAAGAACACCAAAAGTTCTGCTTCTGAAGGATAGTTTGGCTATTTAGGTTCGGAAACAATTATAAAAGAAAACGCAATATAGAAATAACGTTAAGAAATTTCCCCTTAACAGAAACAGAAGCATGAATCTGGACAACTGTTAAATTCAATTTTTAACTATAGTACGACCAAAAAATGTGTGTACAAACTTCGACCGTTTGTAGCAGATTAACCTTTGGAGTAAACTCCAACAATGTATATATTTTTAGAATCCTCAGGAACTCGAGATTTCGAAAATCCGGAAAATTCCGGAATTCCGGGTTTCATTCACGGAAAATCTAAAATTTTTAGTTTTTCGCCAAATTTTTATCGCAATCAAAATTTTGTTTTCACGATCGAATAGAGCTGGTCCCGCTGCATATTTCTGCTCTTACAAGTTTTTCACGAAAATGCACCCAGTTTCCGGAATTCCGGGTTTTCAAAATTTCCGGATTTTAAAAATTTTCTCCAATACCCACAAAATGGGTATCGTTCGAAAGCTCTTTTCGAGCTGAACAACTTTTGTAATAGCATGAACTCTTGAAAATGCACACATTTCCCGGAATTCGAGTAAACAAGATTTTCCGGGATTTTCCGAATTTTAAAAATTTTCTCCAATACCCCACAATATGGGTATCATTCGAAAGCTCTTGATGAGCTGAACAAATCTCGTAATAGAAGCAACTCGCAGAAATGAGCCCAGTTCTCGGAATTCGCTAAAACCTTCTAAGCTCCAGTGCAACCCGCAATTCGTGAATACCGACAACTGGCCTCATTTCTGCGAGTTGCTTCTATTACAAGATTTGTTCAGCTCATCAAGAGCTTTCGAATGATACCCATATTGTGGGGTATTGGAGAAAATTTTTAAAATCCGGAAAATTCTGTTTTCTCGAATTCCGGGAAATATGTGCATTTTCAAAAGTTCATTCTATTACAAAAGTTGTTCAGCTCGATAAGAGCTTTCGAATGATACCCATCTTGTGGGTATTGGAGAAAATTTTTAAAATCCGGAAAATTCTGTTTTCTCGAATTCCGGGAAATATGTGCATTTTCAAAAGTTCATTCTATTACAAAAGTTGTTCAGCTCGATAAGAGCTTTCGAATGATACCCATCTTGTGGGTATTGGAGAAAATTTTTAAAATCCGGAAATTTTGAAAACCCGGAATTCCGGAAACTGGGTGCATTTTCGTGAAAAACTTGTAAGAGCAGAAATATGCAGCGGGACCAGCTCTATTCGATCGTGAAAACAAAATTTTGATTGCGATGAAAAATTGGCGAAAAACTAAAAATTTTAGATTTTCCGTGAATGAAACCCGGAATTCCGGAATTTTCCGGATTTTCGAAATCTCGAGTTCCTGAGGATTCTAAAAATATATACATTGTTGGGGTTTACTCCAAAGGTTAATCTGCTATAAACGGTCGAAGTTTGTACACACATTTTTTGGTCGTACTATAATTTAAATTAATTAATTTCAGAAACCTTGAACACTTTTCTGCCAGCTGAAATCTGTCTGCGTCCGGATCAGTGGCAAGAATCACAGAGCTCCCACTGGCCTCCGCAGTTCGAATTGACAATTCCTACAAAAACCAATCAAACGTGAGCTGATCCTAAAAAAATCAGTCGACTGTGCGTACAAAACATATATACAGTAAACTACAAGAACAAAAAGTGCTCCTTCGTCGCATGTAAAATACATATGAGTCTTCGTAGGCAGGTTGTACATAAGCAAAAACTAGCCTGTGAAATACATATGAGTTCCGTAGGGAGGTTGTAAATTAAGGAAAACAAGTTGCAACCGCTTAACATATGAGCCTGTCCTACAACGAGGCTCATATTGGCGTATGTCATATATAATACGAATAATTTGCAGATTTACTTTTATATAAATACATACTGCATAAAGCTTTTCATTACAAATTATCCTTCATATATATAATGTTGATCAGTCATTAAAGTGTGCATATGCTCAATACGGTACGCCATGAGGCGCTCTGACTCACAGCCAAGTGGGAACGCATTCTGCGTATGTATATATAATGTGAAAGTGTTTCGAGAATGCATTAGAGGTGTGCCATAGTGTTTCAGGAAACAGGTTGCATGCACAGTTCAGCTTGAGCAGTCGTAATTCACTTCAGTCCTGGGCCATGACGTCTATTCATTTTTCCGTAATGTGGATGAAGCTGAGGTTCTTTAATGAGGCTTTAATGTGGAGTGCACTGTGACGCCAATATGAGCCTCGTTGTAGGACAGGCTCATATGTTAAGCGGTTGCAACTTGTTTTCCTTAATTTACAACCTCCCTACGGAACTCATATGTATTTCACAGGCTAGTTTTTGCTTATGTACAACCTGCCTACGAAGACTCATATGTATTTTACATGCGACGAAGGAGCACTTTTTGTTCTTGTTTTCTATTATTTTATATATGTATGCTCATGAAGGTATGTATAGATATCTTTCAACGGTAGCAAGCAAACCAACCACAGCACTCCACAACCACTTTGAGCATGCAGTTCTATGACAAATGTTGCTCAGCTCGCTCAGGGCTTTCATTTGGTACCAAATTTGACCACTTTTGAAAAATTTCATTTTTGACCGAAAATCGCCTAAGTCCCCAATCCACCCCACCACAGCACTCTACAGCCAGTTTGAGCATGCGGTTCTATGACAAAAGTTGCTCAGCTCGCTTAGGGCTTTCATTTGGTACCAAATTTGACCACTTTTGAAAAATTTCATTTTTGACCGAAAATCGCCTAAGTCCCCACCAAACCCCACCACAGCACTTTACAGCCACTTTGGCAAAGTGGAACCCGCACAGCAAGATGGGTGGGTCAGACGGCAAAACGGATGCCAGGAATGAGCTGGGCGCACCAGAAAACCCCTATAGACAATGTTTTGTCGGGCTATGTACAGTCCTATATGGTGTTCCCGGAAGTCGGTACCGACCGGACCCTCCAGACGGCAAAGTGGAACCAGCACAGCTAGATGGGTGGGTCAGACGGCAAAACGGACACCGGGAATGAGCTGGGCGCACCAGAAAACCCCTATAGACAAAGTTTGGAGAGGCAAAGTAAAGCCTACTATGGACCTCCGGGAAGCGGTTACCGACATGACCCCTCAGACGGTCAAGTGGAACCAGCCCAGCAACTTGGGTTACTCGGGCAGCAAAACTGATAGCGGGAATCGATTCTCCGTCCCAAAAAACCTTTGTATGCAAAATTTGAGCCACCCATGTAGCAAAATAAGCGAAAAAATTAAGTTCAAAGTTCGACCCAAAATTCACCAACTTTGGCCGGCCAGTACCGAAAAATTACGCATGAAGACGGAAAATCATATAGCATTTGAACGACCCCGATATGTGTACTGTTTAACCATATAGTCAGTATTGCCCCATATATAGCCCAATCTGACTTATTAAGGCGCCTTTGAAGCATACTTTTTGGCCATTTTAGCGTTTTGGCCGACTTTGGCCCCCAGCCAAAAATTTTTTCCGGCCCTGGGAGGCATAAAAACTAGCTTATTTTCTTATTTTTGATTTGTACTACAAGAATATATATGGGTTTCATAGGCAAAAATTTTTCTATCTGTAGTTATTCAAGCTACAAAACCCCCTTATGAGACATCAAAAGCGAGAAACCGGAAAAAAACATCACTCTCGTAAGCGATTTTTGGCATAACTTTTTAACGGAAAGTGGTACGGGGATGAAACTTCGCACACATACTAAACTCGACACGTACAATTTTTTGCGCACATAATCTGCGCAGGATCTGCGCAGGAATCTTCGCAGCTTCTGCGCAGCCTTGTTTTACACGGTCATTCGACCATTTTCACTCATATTATAGGGGTCGCTACCGCGACCCCTATGATATAATACAACCCTTACAAACGTCCAAGTGAAAGCACTCTAGGCTAAAGCTACAAGTCGAAACCGCAAAAGAATCCCACCCCACGTGCAATTAAAGAGATAGAACTACATTACATGTAACTCAGTTATGTCGGCTTAATTTAATAAAGCGGTAATTTAATCTTAATCCACAAACAAAAAACAAGGACTAACTATAAGATGAGTTTGCCATTTAACAAAGCGAGAGTTAATTATGATCCCGGCATTTTTAGGATGTGAATTTTCGATTCCTCTTCCACTTCTCAGATCCCCAAGTTTTGGCGATGGTGTGAAAGGTTTGAAGGTGTGAAAAATTAAGTTTTTGAGGTCAAAGTTTCAAAAGTTTTTTCAGTTTAGCTATGGCGTTAAAAGGCATTGTAAGCTTACAAACAGCAATGTTTCCCACTCTCACCCTAAAAGTGCTACTTTTGTACCATAGTCTTGCTCGCCCTGTGTCGGAAGCCCCAACTTGCCAAACCTTAAAAAACCAGTGTTCTCCGAAAGCTACATAGCCCTCCCCTTCTCTACAACTGAAATCTCAAAAAAACCGCACTTATAGAGTTGCTCACCGGCCCAATTTTTCGTGGGCCGGCCGGTGCCACTTTTTGCCGGTTATCCAAAATACAAATAAAAAAGTATACGATATTTGACAATTTTCAAGGCAGATTGTAGCACGTTTAAGGAGATAAGCCGCAGAAACGATCACCGGCCGGCCTGTCACTCTGAACCTGGGCCGGCCGGCAAGCCAGAGGCCGGCCGGTCTAGACAGGGCCGGTGCACAACACTACCGCACTAAACTAAAATCCCCCCAAATATCAACTAATCTGCTTGTAAATAATCTTAACCATTAATTATGCTTCAGAGCTTCAGAAACCCGAGGCAGTCAGAAAAATAACCAAATCGGCTATTTAGTAAATAAAAAGTAACAATAAGACTAGATTTCAGTACCATACATTATTAAAATAATGAACTAAATAAATTAATTAATTAAACTAATTAATTAAGTTAAAACCTACCAGAACTGGTCGACCCTCTTCTGGATTGGGAAATCGAACGGTTGGAAAGTCAGGATCAGGTTGGATCTAAAAAATCGCCACAAAAAGAAATAAAAATTAAAAAAGAATAAAACAAAAAGGGCACAAAAGTACAAAGGAAACCAGAATAGACCAATACATCAGCGAAAGCTGCCGTACTAGAATACATTTCGATTTTTCCAACCACGTAAGTATATGCCTAAGTCACAGAATATAAAATCTATGAACGTACGTATGTATGTATCTATGTATGTAAAAACGTTCGTTTCCTTTTGGAAAAAACTGTAATAAACTACCAGCAAAACAAGCATGTTTGTCTTGTCCAACAAACTTTTCATGAACGGATTAGGTAAATGAGTTAAATCTAACTCGATCCTTTTCGCGAATGGGCTAAACTAGTTAAATTTAACTCCGCTAGTTAAGCAGAGTTAGCTTTTTTAAAAGAGACACAAAATCTAAAGGAACCGATTGCTATGCGATTCCCCCTCCCAGCGATGTCGACATTGAAAAAAGACACGAACAGTGTAAATACACACATTACCTGTTCCTTGACATAGACAAAAGCGTCCGACTTAAAGCCAAAAGCAGCCCAGACAGCCGGAGTGTAGAGATAGCCGACGCCATGGAAAGCACTGTAGGTAAATAGCAGACGACACTTCTCATTCTCTGACCTGAAACAAACAAAGAGAAAGAAGCAAGGGAAACCTCCAATCTGGGTATTTTTCAGGAGGAGGAATCCCCGGCCTCCGGACCCGAAAAGAAACTTTGCAAAAAATAGTATTTTTGCGCACTTTGGCCAAAAACGACAAAATTCTCTAAAATGCCTGAGTTCCGACTGAAATAAACAGTTTTTGGTAGAAATTTCTGAAGCCGAAAATTTCTTAAAAATTTGCCAGTTTGGCAAACATGTGGACACCCAAAAGCAAGGGCGTATCTAGGGTTTTGAAAAGGAGGGGGTCTTGCAAAAAAATTTACTGAAACGGAGCGGTGAATTTCCCCCAAAAGGAGGGGGCTTCAACCCCCAAAACCTCTACCCCGGATACACCCATGCCCAAAAGGGGAAAGGGGTGAAAATCCGGGGAGGGCAACTTCGAGGGGAGAACAGGCCGGCTATACCAAAAATAAATCAATTGAGCATTCACATTTCAAAATTCAAATAACACATGACATCAAAGTGGGTAAAGCACGTAGGTGAATAGGTTGTTGAAGGACCTCAGACACAGAACAAAAACGCGAACAAATCAACCCAGCAGAAAATTACGAAAACTTTCATTTATGATTGTTCAAACTTTCGCAGTTTGAATTTTACCATTTACCAATACACTAATTTTTAAGTAGACAAGTGTGTTAACGCTAGGAACTGTATACAAATGAAAGTTAAATGCGTATTAGAACGTGGTACACGTTGACAAAACAAAGATCAAAGCTGCAGAACCCGTGAATGTTTGCGCTACCCGATCCGAATACAAAACAACCAAGCCTTATTTTGTAATAGCATAATAGCAGTCTACGTAATTACCTATAGGTTCGCCCTTCACAAATTATATTATAATTTTATGGCTGTCACTGACATTTGGATTACACGTTTTGTTTACATAAGGCAAGTTTAACACACAGATTTGTCATGACAATGTCACTGACATCAATTCACTTTTGTAAGCGAAACGGCAATTTATTTTGGCGCCTACTGTAGTATCAAGAGTACATAATAGATAAGAGCTTGACACTTGCGTACCGGGTATTGATTTGCCAAGGGGGATCCACTAGATACGTAATTGCGGGGGGGGGGAGGCACTAGCGCACAGAGCATGGCTCGCGAGTTGATAACAGAGAGTGCGACGGTCTGTCACACTATATTATCTATTATGTACTCTTGGTTACGCTTACTTGTGATAACAATACTTATCAACCCCGGTCTTGATGTACTGTTCGAAGACGGAGGTGAGGGGATCCACCAGGAGCGGATGGGACGGGTGGGACAGGAGGGGGGAGAGGTCCCAACTGGTCGCCCAGGGGACCTCCTCCCGAAGGGCGTAGTCACAGATGGCCTTGTCATGCGGAGAGAGAATCTGCAACACAGAAAATAGATACAAATTTATCAGAAATCAGCACAAAGAAAGCAACAAACCAAACCAGACAAATAAACAACACTTTAAGAATAGCATTAATTTAGTAATACACTACAGTACAGCTCTTTAAAGCTTTATTTTTCGCGAAGTCCATCTTTTCCGGGAACTTTGCAAAAGGTAGCAATTTTTGTGAAATTTCGCAAATGTCGAGTAGACATTTCACGAACACATTGAATTAACGCAGACTTTGTGGGAAACTTGCTGATTTTAACTTCAGCAATGTCAAGGTTTTCGTGAAAAATCTTTTCCAAGTTCGCCAAATTTGAAGAAAATCGCTACCACTCGGGAAGTTCGCGAAAAATATAATTTTCAAACAGGTACAGTAACTGGCACTCAACAATCTTATGCTGGGTAGACTGCCGTTTCATTCCAGCAAAATATTTCGTCCATTGCGAGAGCAACCAAAGCTTTTGAATGCCCCTAGCTTGAGGTTCCTGAACCTTCCAGAAATGACTGCTGAAAGTCTTTGTAGTCTTGCACATCCACAAATCAGTTATAAGAAACGGAAAGCAACTAGAAACTGATAAGCCGGGGAAACAAGAACCCGGTGAACCAAAGTACATACAGTCAGTCGCACAAACGTAGACACTTAAAGGACAATCAAACCCACCTGAGCACCGTTATTCCAATAGACCTGAAACAAAGAAGAGAACATTCTAAGCAACATTTTAATGTTTGCTTGCGAGGTCAGGGCTTGGTGCCCTCGACTCAATCAAACCTCTGTTGTGAAATAGCTTAGTTCAAATTTGCTGTGCTGTAACCCACGTGCCTCCATCCAAGTTGTGAAGCACGATGTGCACTTTGCTTCACAACTGCATTTGTGAAGCACGCTGTACCGTGCTTCACAACTATAGTTGTGAAGCACGCTGAAGCAGATGCAAGTTGGAATGTAAGAAATGAAATTGTCACTTCAGCACCAGAGACCCGAAAAATTCTGTCCTCGACTGGGATTCGAACCCACGACTTTCGGTTTATCAGTCCGATGCTCTCCCAACTGAGCTATCGAGGCTTCAGACATATATACAAAGCTAGAAGGAGTTTGTATCCAAACTGAAGAAATAAATGAATAATGTGCTTTACGTACAACGCGGACAAACACATGACCCAGGGCGAGGAACACTCTGGCGTGCTGCCTGCCAAGTCTAATTCAAATTTCCGGTATTTTAAATTTGAACTAAGCTATTTCACAACTAAGTTGTTGCACAATTTCTCGAGCACCATCTGATTTACGGACACGCCAAGCAAAACTGCAAGGGGTTGTGAAACCCGAGTGTTTCGGAAAGCTTAGCACTCGAATTCTTTTGTGGTACTCGGGCTTCGCTTCGCTCCGCCCTCGTACCACAAAAAAATTCTCGTGCAAGCTTTCACGAAACACTCGGGTTTGTAATGCACTCGCTTCACTCGTGCATCACAACCCCTCGCAATTTCGCTTAGCGTGCCTGTAAATCAGCTAGTGCACTCTATGATGTGCAACAACCTATACTAAAAGAAGTACTTTGTTACATGGGCCGATTTCAGGTTTAAATATTGGTAAAAATAGCAAACAAGTCAAATCGGTATACTTTGGATTGATTGGGTGGCACATTTTTGGTAAAACATCTTGGAATTTTGGAACAAAGGGCAAAACCCAAAACAATCCCTAAAGAAGGTTAAACTTTAGCTTTTAAGTTAGAAAAGTACAAAATATCTTGGAAAATGGCAAGTTTTGCGAAAAAAAGCAAAATTTGACAACGTTTTGGGTTATGGGGTGGACGGAGGTCGAGATTAAAAAGGGAGGGGCCCGTCCCCCACTAAAAACTAAGTCAGATATTAAATTCGACAACGCCGACAA
This sequence comes from Trissonchulus latispiculum, assembly GCA_030248195.1. Classification (NCBI taxonomy): domain Eukaryota; kingdom Metazoa; phylum Nematoda; class Enoplea; order Enoplida; family Ironidae; genus Trissonchulus; species Trissonchulus latispiculum. Next base: position 11,864 of record JASAND010030301.1, on the reverse strand, counting down.
ACCAGCTCCTTGCATCGCATTCTCGTCGTCTTCTATTTAGAAGAGTTTTGCGACACAGCAATTTGGATTTTACATACATACGTAGTATCTGATTATCTACCTTATATCCATTATCCTTGCCCGGATTATGTGATGCTGTCACCATAACACCCGCATCACAGCCCAGAAAGGTTACAGCAAAAGACTGAAACAGCAGACAAATAGAAAAACCGCTGTTGGAGCTCAATCGGGCACAAAAAAAGCTAAAATCAACATCGGGGGCATAACAAGGCGATATGTATATGCGTATGTGCGATCACAGTGCACAATGATACTACATGCCACAGCTGTATAGTCGTGCAAGTCAATCGTTTTTGTCAACATTAACTTGGTCTTTTGTGAAAAATTGATAGCCTGCTGAATTAATTCAATGTAACAATCAAAACAATCAATTAAAAAATTAAGAACAAGTGCGTATTATACATACACAAAGAAGACTTACTACAAACGGTGTCGGGACCACTTCAGAAAACAGAAACACTTTAACGCCGGCGCGCAGGAAGATGTTAGCACTCAACTGAGCAAATCTAAACAATAACAACAGCAACTAATACTTCTCACTTCTCAGAACTATACATACGCTTTAAATTACTCTACTGGTAAAAATTGTCATACAACGATGATGCAAGAAAATAAAATAGAATATTTTAATGATACTAATAATCATAAAATAAGAAGAAAAACAAAATGAGGTGGTGTATTTATTGTTCTCCAATTTTTTATACATAACTTATAAAGCAATTTCGAGTTAAATTTACATACGTATGTAAGTTTACAATATAATAACACAAGCATGTCTCAAAACGGTAGAAAGTTACGACAAACTGATGTTCACATTTAATGCGCGTAGCACATTTCGTTATATAAATGAAAGGAAAGAAAATAAATATGGCTTCTAAACTGTATTCGTAATAAATTGTCTTCCAACACAAAAGCTGCTAAACGTTTTCAGGCTTTAGTTCGATTCCGCTTTTGGCCATAATCATGTCCTAGCTCTGTTTTTTGCTTTCAAAATGAGTCAAACTAAAACAAGCAAAAATAGAAAAAAACAAAAAACAACTACATATTATATAACATGTCTACCTTTTGCTGTTGTGCCGGGCATCATAGCCGATCACAATTCCATGACCAGCCAACTGCGGACAGACCTTTTCCAAGTATCTGAGCATCCCCTGTGCCGTCTGAATAATCACCAGGTCATTCAGACGGGCAAATCCTCCGCCCATCTCCGCACGCATGCCTAAAATAAACCGAGACAAATAAACGAATATGTACCGTACAGTATATGTACATCAAAAGTGTTCCTGCATATCAACAAGCTTATATCTATATCAACAACCTTTTCAGTTCTTAGAGCAAAACAATTAGCTAACCGCTGAGCTTTGGCGAGATAAAAAGAACAACCCTCCTTTACTAACAACTGCTCATAAAACAGCGATCCAGCCCAGATTTGACTCTTACCAGGGGTTACAAACATATATATGAAGCAATTAAATGTAGAATTGTTTGTAACTTTTCTCACCTTCCAAGAATTAAGACCTGACCTTAAAACCGAAGCGATTACGCCCAGCCTAACAACTGAAACAGCATAGCAGATATTCAGGGGCTAAGGCAAAAAATTCAGGGGCTAAGGAAACATCCTCAAGGTCAACCGAACCTGCACACCTGCAGTCCCAAAGCTGAGCCTTCCCACCATCACCTTCTTTAAGGACTTCCAGTCCGCCGCATCCTGAAGCTTTCGAATACACTCCTTAGTAGATTCATTCTAAAAACACCACAAAAGAGTACATATATATATACGTATGTAGATATGTATATATGTAATAAGCACATATATAATATAATTTCGGTTGCAAAACTAAAGACACAAATCCGACACAGCAAGTTTGAATGGTTGGTTCTTTCTATGGTAAAACTTGTTCAGTTCTCTTCGGGCTTTCATTTGACACCACATTTGACCGCTTTTGAAAACTTTGTGGCCCACAATTGCCTAAATCAACACCCCCACGCCACCCAACCACAGCACTCTACAACCACTTTGGATACGCAGTTAGTTCTATAACAAATGTTGCTCAGTTCGCTTAAGACTTTACTTTTTCGCTCATTTAACACCACATTTGAAGACTTTCAAAAAATTATGTTTGACCCAAAATCGCCTAAGACTCTACCCTTACCCCACCACAGCACTCTACAGCCACTTTGAGTATGCAGTTTTATGACAAAATTTGCTCAGCTCGCTTAGGGCTTTCGTTTGATACCAAAACAGGATTTTGCGCAGCTTATCTTACACTTTTCTCCAGGGACTTTTCACACACATAGGGGTTGCTGCCGCGACCTCTACTATCAACATAATTTGTTTAAATTATCTGAAATGTAATAAAGATACTTTTACATCACAAGCTTCTTCATTTGCAGTGGATTACCACATCAGTAAAGCTTCGCACTAAATTTCCACGTAATATAGTAATCGAGAATTACAACCTAGTATTATTAGTTATTATTTTATATTATTAACTACTTATTATCATTAGTATTATTATTCCAGGCTATATGTATATTCATAATCCGTAGATAGCAGTTTTTCAGGAAAAACTGATGTCCTATTTTTGTGAATTTTTTGGCTTGTCCTATTTTTGTCAACCTTGCAATATTTGGACCAAAGTTTAAGCCATTTTTCTGCAGCTGTACGCATACACAACAATTTGTGTGCAATGCCCCAAAGCATAGGTGTGTTTGGTGGGGGTGGGGGGGACCCCTCCCCCCAAATGGAGGGGTCGCCGACCCTCCCCTAAAAATTTTTCCCACCCCTCCCCCCAAATCGATTTTTTCAGACCCCTCCCCCCTAAAAATTTTCAAACCCCTACCTAAATTTTTGAAAATTTTTAGCTAAAAATTCGAAATTTTTTGAAAAAATTCCAAAAATTAGCGAAAAATTGCTAGAATTCGCTTAATTAAACTAAAAATCGTTTAAAATAGCTGTAAATTGAGAAAATTTTTCAATTTTTAAATTTTTCTTACCCCTCCCCCCAAATCCTTTTTGCGAACCCCCCCCCACCCCCTTTTTTCGCCAAACCCCCTCCCTACTTTTTTCCGAACCCCCACCCCCACTTTTTTGGCCAGCCACACCTATGCCCCAAAGCATCAATTGTAAGCAAGGCAAGCGCCTAATTGAACCAACCTTGTCCCATTCCAGCCACTGCTGCGTCAAGGCTTTCACGTCAGAATTAGGCTCAGCCTCAATCCCATTTGCTTTTGCTTCTCCTCCAGCAGCGGCCATTACCATAAATTTCAGATCTCGACTACAAGTTCTCAATGCTACAGTACGCACAACACGGCGAAAAAGGAGATGTATAGTCAGTCTTACAAACTAAACGGCAGTATATACACACATATATATATATATATATATATATATATATATATATATATATGTATGTGCATACTACAGTTTCCTTTGGGGAGAGGGGTAGAGGGGTATATATCTATTCCCTCCCCCGAAACTTTTGAGACAATTTATATACCCCATCCCAGATTTTTTAACACACCCCCAGGAGCGGATTCAGAGGGGGGGGGGGCGGCCGCCCCCCGTCGCGATTCGAAGGGAGGAAAATTTAAGGAGAAAAATAGAGAAACGGGCAAAAAGCCAAATTCCCGCGCCGTCGGCGCGGAGTTTTTTAATTTTAAACGACATATTTATTGCTTTTATGAAGAAAAAACTTAAAACGCATCTGATTTTTCGGAAACAATTACTATTTTTGACTAAAAATGTGGTGTATTTTAAAAATTTTTCTCAGTTCTGTAAAATTAAAAGAATTAAAGATTCGAAGACTGATTTTACTGCAAAAAGCAAAACATTTCTTCATCTTCTTGGGGCTCCGCCCCAGACTCGCTATGAAAAAATTTTACCGCCCCCCTTCACAATTCCTGGATCCGCCAGCATAAGGTGTAACGGAGATTTGGGTTGGGGGGCCCTTCCTCCGGAATTTTGGGGGGCCCCCTTTTTAGACCCCCACACGACCCCCCCCAAACCTCCCCCCAAAAAATTTTTCTATTTTTATGCCAAAAATCGCATTTTCAGACATTGCTAATGCCGAAAAACATGAAATCATTAAGTAATTTTAACATTAGACAGTGTTTTTAAACTCGAAAACTTGATAGCCAACATGTTTCTGAGTTCAGAAAAAGGTCAATATTGAGTCTAGAAGTCCATAAAACCGTTATAAACGTGTATATATTTCTCGCAATAATAAACACGTTAAGCCAAAAATTTGGACTTTTTTGAAAATTTTGCCAAATTTACCCTAAATACCCTAAAAATGCCCCATTTTTGGCCCAATTTTCGCGCCGGGGGCCCCACTACCCCCCCCCCCCCCCCCCAGTTGGGGAGGGGCCGGGGGCCCCCAAAACTTTCTGGGGGGGTTTGGAAAAATGGCTGGGGGGGGGGGGGGGGTTACCCATAGGTGTACCTGGGGGGGGGGGGGGGGAACGCCTCCCCCCAAATGGAAAAGTGCCGACCCCTCCCTCGAAATATCGGAGGCAGACCCCACCCCCAAATGGCATAATCCCAGACCCCACCCACCCAAATTTGCCAGACCCCACCCTCAAAATTGTGAAAATTTAACTTCAAAATTAGCAAAAATTCAAAATTTTTGCAAAAAAAATCAAAGTTTTTCGAACAAATGAGCAAAAATGCAGAAATTTTGTTGATTTTTAGTTGGAAATAACGCTTTTTTTTAGCAAATTCGCGAATTTTTCTAAATTGTTGACCAAAAAATTTTTTACCCCCCCCCCCCCAAATTCGATTTTTGCGTTTCCGGACCCCACCCCACTTCAAAACGGCTGACCCCACCCACCCCTAATTTCGGCTACCTCACAACGTTTTCTCAAGGTACCTATGGGGTTACCCCCCCCTAATGGGTGTAAGGTGGGGGGGGGGGGTCGCCCCCGTATTTTTTTATTTTTGAAATTTTTTGGGGGACGTCCCCTCCCCGGCTGGGGGGGGGGGGAGTGGTCGCGCGAGCGCGATAATTAACCTAAAGTGGAATGTTTTTAGGGTAAATTTTTGCTAAAATTTTCAAAAAGTCCAAATTTTTGGCCTAAAAATTACTTGTTATTGCGAGAAATGCACACGTTTTCAATAGCTTTGTGGACTTTTTTTTTTTTTTGACTGAATATTAGCCTTCTTTGAACTTAGAAACACCTGGACAATCAAGTTTTAGAGTTTAAAACCACTGTAATATTCAAAAGTACTTCATGATTCGATGTTTATGTATTAAACGTACAAACACTTCAGAAAATGCGATTTTTGACATAAAAATTGAAAAATTTTTGAGGAGAGGTTGGGGGGATCCTGGGGGGGGAGTCCTCGAGGGGGCTACAAAATGTGGAGACACCCCAAATCTCCGTTACACCTATGTCCGCCAGTGACCCTTCCCCAACCTTCGGCTGCGCCGAATCTGGCGCGGTTGGATAAGAAGCTAAAAACTGAAACAACTGAAAATGATATTTTTGGAAGTTCATCTCAAGTTTTGGCTTAGAATTCAGTGGCGGCGGGATTTGCTGACCTCACTTTCGGTGTCGGGCCCTATTTTGTCGAAATTTTCCTTAATTACATTTTCGATACATGGGATTTTTGATACTTTTTATAAAAAATTTTAAAGTTTTGTTAAAAAGGAATAATTTGTGTTAAAAATTGGGAACGGGAATTGCCAGAAATTGAAGTCAAAATTAACCAAGAATTTTTTGGGTTTCCAAAAAATCATGGGGTCGAACCTTTCCTCTTTCAAATCCACAACATACCCATGCTAGGAACTGTATAGGCAATAGGCATATATTCATGAAATGACGTTTCCAAATTCTGAAAATGACAGGGATAAAATGCTGTCGAAAAGTAAAAGTTTTGCGAAGGTTTTTTCAGGCAAAAAAGTCCAAATTTTTGTCTTAAAGTGTTGAATCTTGCGAGAAATAAACGTTTTTAACTGTTATTATGGAGTTAACTATTAGTTTCTGACTCAATAACTTAACCTTATTTTGGACTTGGAAGTTGGAATGGAAACAAGTTGGCAATCAAATTTTCGAGTTTAAAACCACTGTCTAATGATAAATTTACTTGATGGTTGAATGTTTTGGCACTACAAACGGCTGAAAATGCGATCTATATATAGCATAAAAAAATTATTTGGGGGAGGGTCTCGGGAGGTGTTCAGAGGGACCATCCAATTCAAACCTTCCCCCAACCCCAAATCTCCGGTGCCCATTACACCTTGCGGTGGGGAGCCTCCACCCCCCCCCCCCCCCCCACCTTAAATCTCTGTTACACCTATGGGGTGGTCGCATAGGTGTGGCTGGGCAAAAAATCTGGGGGGGGGGTAGGGTGGGGGGACCATAGGTGTAACGGGGATTTGGGTTGGGGGGGGCCCTCCCCCAAATTACGGGGAGGGCCCCCTTTTAGACCTCCCCCAAACTCCCCCAAGACCCCCCCCCCCCAAACCTCCCCCCAAAAATTTTTTTCAATTTTTATGCCAAAAATCGCATTTTCAGCCATTGCTAATGCCGAAAAACATGAAATCATTAAGAATTTTAACATTAGACAGTGCTTTTAAACTCGAAAACTTGATTGCCAACATGTTTCTGAGTCCAGAATATGGTTAATATTGAGTCTAGAAGTCCATAAAACCGTTATAAAAGTGTATTTCTCGCGATAATAAACACGTTAAGCCAAAAATTTGGACTTTTTGAAAAATTTTGGTAAAAATTTATCCCTAAAAATGCCCATTTTAGGGCTAATTTTCGAGCCCTCGGCGCGATTCCCCCCCCCCCCCCCCCAGTTGGGGGGGGGGGGACAGGGGGCCCCCAAAAAGTTTGGGGGGGGTTTGTAAAAATGGCTGGGGGGGGGGGGTTACCCCCCCAAACCTCCCCGATGACACCTATGGGGGGGGACCCCCCCCTAAATTTTCGATTTTATGCCATTTTTGGACACTTTTTGGCCAAAAATCTGGGGGGGTAGCAAAAAATCTGGGGGGGGGGTCGCCAAAATTTGTCATTATGGTGGGGTTGGCGTCCCCCCCTAACACACCTATGGGTGGTCGACCACCCAGACACCAGACCATTGGCTTATTTTCCGGCCAAAATTTAGGGGGAGGGGGCGAGGGGGGGTACATTGGGGGAACTTTGTTGGGTAAAATTGTTGTAAAATTGCTGCTCAAGGTACAACGTTGATTTTACCATAGATTTACCTCGGATTTTTAAAGAAATTTATATATTTTAATGGATTTACAGTGATTATGTATATCCGATATTACCATAACATTTTAATGAATTTACAATGGGTTTACGTCGGGCTTTATTCGTATTTACAACAATTTTATCTCGCTGTGAAATTGTTGTATATATATAAATCTGTTGTAAAATCATAGCAAATGCAATTGGACCAATTTACAATGTTTTTACAACTTTTTCAACGAATTTACAAGGTCTTTTTAACGGTGTTACCATATGGTAAACAAACTCGCTGTCTTAAATCATGGTTCTAGTTCTATTTTTACTTGTCGTCACATTTTCAGCCGTTCCTAATGCCAAAACACGTTCAACCATGAAGGAAATTTATCATTAGACAGTGGTTTTAAACTCGAAAACTTGATTGCCAAAATGTTTCCAAGTCCAAAATAAGGGTAATGTTGAGTCAGAAACTAAAAAATAAAGTTCAAAACATTTATTTCTCGCAATAATAAACACTTAAAGACAAAAATTTGGACTTCTTTGAAACTTTTAGCAAAATTTACCCTAGAAATACACAAATTGTGGCTATTTTTTGCGCATTCCGCTCACCCCGGCGGAATGAACACTTTTGGGCCAAATTAAGCTAACTTTTTGTTTTCAAAAATCGCTGGGGGGCTGTTTGGGCTCGGGGTGGGGGGTAGCCGAAAGTTGGGGGAGGGTATGTCGAAAATTCTGGGGGGCGGGTAACATTGGTCAAAAAGTTTGGGGGGAGGGTCTTCCAACTACCCCCCCAAAGGAAGCTATGACCGCCGGTGTCAGATTTACGCCCATTAGGTGTGTTTGTTGGGTGACCCTCCACAAATGGAGGGGTTTGCCTGTGACTCCAAAATTTGTATTCACCACAAATCGGCCTTCGGCCAACCACCCGCCCCAAAAATGTTTTGAACAACGACCTAAATTTCTGAAAATTTTTAGCCACCAACATCATAGGTGTGGCTGCCGGCTGGGCAAAAAATCTCAGTCCGACGAAGGGTGGAGGGATGTCGGCCAAAAATGGCCAAAACCCCTAAATTTTCGATTTTATTCCATTTTTGGCCACTGTTTGCCAAAAGTCGGGGGGTCGCCAAGAATTGTCATTTTGGTGGGGCGGTCCCCCCCCACCGCCCCCTAACACATCTATTGCCAACATTTCGAAATTTTTTCAAAAAATTACAAAACACTGCCGAAAAATTTTCTAAACCTATATATATATATATATTACAAGTACCTGAAAAATAGCTTGAATAAATTGAAAAATTTTTCTGTTTTATAACAAAAAATTGAAATTTGTCGAAACCCCCCTCAACAATTTTCTTACCCCCACCCCCACTTTTTTGCCAGCCAGCCATACCTATGTATGGGCGAGCCGGCCATCAAACCGGCAGTCGGCGGAAAACTGGTTTCAGGATAAATTTTACAAAATTTTTTCCAGCTTCTTCCGGATTCGTGGCGATTTCCAGCATTTTCCGTATTTTAAGCTTGAATTTAACTTAAAACTTGATCAGTTTTTAGCTCTGCAGTAAAAAGTAGCTGAATCATAGGGGTCGCGGCAGCGACCCCTATAATATGTGTGAAAAGTGGCTGGAGACAGTGTAAAATAAGCTGCGCAGAAGCTGCGCAAAATCCTGCGCAGATCCTGCGCAGATTTCATGCGCAAATTGTAGAGCACATCGAGTTTAGTAAGTCTGGGAAGTTTCAACCCCGTATCACATCACTTACCGTTAAAAAGTTGCGCCCCGGACCGGTTATGGCGGCGATGATTTTTTGCGCCGGTTTCTCCTATTTGATGGTTGTATTGTACATAATGTTCGCCGCTTTCACGTGATCTGCAACGGTGGGCCAACCTAAAGGGCTATGGGGGTCTAGGTAGGAACTTCTCAAAGAAATTAAGAATCACAACTTTTTGCGCCGCAGCTGCGCCACAGCGCCGCAGTGGCGCCGCAAAGTCGGCTCATAGCGAAAAGTGACCATTTTTGTGGTCGTCGCTCAGGTCGAACGTTACGAGCTGGAGCTGATTTCTTTATATTCCCAGAAATTACATATATTGAACTAACTAACGGTCCAGGTTGCGTTTCTCTATCACTTCCCTAGCGACCACAGTGGCCCGTCAAAGACGGCGAAAATTCGAAAAATGAAAAATCGAAATTTCTCGCTATCTATTTAACTTTGAACGCTCAATCTTCCGTACAATGGTTTTCTGGCACGGAGAATCGGTTCCCGCAGTCAGTTTTACCGTCAGACCCATCCGTGATCTCACTGGGCTGGTTCCACTTTTTGCCGTCGGGAGGGTCAAGTCGGGAAACCGCTTTCTGGAGGTCCATAGTAGGCTTTACCCGGCAGCTCTCAAAACTTTGTCTATAGGGGTTTTCTGGTGCGCCCAGCTCATTCCCGGTGTCGTTTTTGCCGTAGGACTCATCCATCTTGCTGTGCTGGTTCCACTTTGCCGTCTGGTGGGCCGTGTGGGGGCGCGGGTCGGGGGGGGGGGGGGGGGGGGGGGGGGGGGGGGGGGGGGGGGGCGCTCCTGGAGGAGGTCTCGTGCGTCACACAGCTCTCAGTTTCTTCTGGGGTTTTCTGGTGTGCCCAGCTTTCATTCTGATATCGTTTGTCTGACGTGTCTATTGCTGGGCTGGTTCTACTTTGCCGTCTGGGGGTCAAGTCGGAAACCGCTTTCAGGAGGTCCATAGTAGGCTCTACCTGGCCTCTCAAAACTTTTGTCTATAGGAGTTTCTCGGTGTGCAGCTCATTCCCGGTATCCGTTTATGACGTCCTAACGTACCTATTTTTTCTGGGCTGGTTCCACTTGCCGTTTGAAGGGTCAGTCGGGTGGGGGGTCAAATGGTCGAAAATAAAGTTTCTCAAAAGTGGGGAAATGGTGGTATCAAATGAAAGCCCTAAGTGAGCTGAGCAACCTTTGTAATAGAGACTGCATACCCAAAGTGGCTGTAGAGGGTGCTGTGGTGGGGTGGGGTGGGGACTTAGGCGATTTTGGGTCAAAAATAAAATTTTTCAAAAGTGGTAAAATTTGAGATCAAATAGAGAAGCCTAAGTGAGCTGAGCAACTTTTGTCATAGAACTGCGTACCCAAAGTGGCTATAGAGTGCTGTGGTGGGGACTTAGGTGAGTTTGGGTCAAAAGTAAAATTTTTCAAAAGTGGTCAAATTTGGTACCAAATGAAAGCCCTGAGCGAGCTGAGTAACTTCTGCACACGTGCTGGGCTTAGCCTCAAAGTGGCTGGCAGAGTGCTGTGGTGGGGTGGGGTGGGGACTTAGGCGATTTTGGGTCAAAAATAAAATTTTTCAAAAGTGATAAAATTTCAATATCAAATGAAAGCCCTAAGTGAGCTGAGCAACTTTTGCGGTGTCGGATTTATGCCTTTCTCAACCGGAATTTAAAGGATAGACATAGGCCCACTGGCTTTCGGCAAAAAGTGGGGGGCCCCAGGTCTGGGGGAGCTCGGAGGGGGAAGTCTGGGGGGGTCCCCCCCGGAGTCTAGGGGGAAGAAAAATTTTTAGAAAAATGTCTAAAAATAGCTATTTTTTTGCCTCACTTTAATTAAAATAATATATTTTTAACAACTAAATTTAAGCAAAAATAGCTAAACGTATCTATATAAAATAGGTAAAAGAAAATCGACGACTGAAAAAAAGTCTCAAAAATTTTAACACAAAAACCCAAATTTTCCGAACACTTGTAGATGGGGGGGTTCTGGGGGGGAAGGCCCGAATCCTGGGGGGGCAAGCCAAGTCTGGGGGGGAACGGTTTCTGGGGACCCCCAACCCACCCCCCACCTGTGGAAAAAGCCAGGCCCAACCCACATGTTAATACCTTTTATTTTTGAGCATTTTTGTTACTTGTATATATATAGGTATATATATATATTTATAAGCATTGTTTGGAAAAATCTTCCTTCTCTCTCTGAACTTGGAGGAAGAATCAATCCCCCAGACCTCCCTCCTCCAGAAAGTTTAGCCCTGCTGACTTTTCAAATTTGGGTTAGACTGTTTTAGAAGTACATTTCTATGCAGCATGTATTGACAATGCGTTCAGCTTTATTTTGTTGTTCGTTCTCGAGGGTACCACAGTCAATCTTTTTGGTTATGATGAATATATTGTTAAAGAGCATCTGTCTTAACGCCAAATTTAGAGGGGGTTCCTTACTTCATTTATCAGCAGCATCTCCGTTCAGCAGTTTGAGTTGGACCCTGCTTCAGGAAAGATCCCTTCTTGCTCTTGTTGGGAAAGATTCTTTGGATCTATTACAAGGTTTGTTTTCTAGTTTTGATTCAAATCTCCATAGCTGTATTTTCTATTGTTTGCCACTTTTTTTTTTTTTTTTTTTTTCCCCCCCCCCCCCCCCCCCCCCCCCCCCCCCCCCCCCCCCACCCCCCACCCCCCCCCCCCCCCCCCCCCCCCCCCCCCCCCCCACCCCCCCCCCGCCCCCCACCCCCCCCCCCCCCCCCGCGCCCGGCGGCCCCCCCCCCCCCCCCCCCCCCCCCCCCCCCATGCACACACACACACACACATGCATACTCCCCCCCCCCCCCCCCCCCCCCCCCCCCCCCCCCCCC